>JASKUP010000096.1:0-35758 GCA_030448955.1 Trichopoda pennipes
ATCTGCTCCACAAAATTAATAATTAATTTAATGTTTTCATTTTAAATTGAATGTAAGTAGTAGGATTTCCGACATGTTTGGAAACAATCGGAAATAAGATTTAGATTTCTCTGCCGTAATCTTTGGAAACAGTCATAAATGAAATAATTAACTCTGAATTCCTATCGTAGCAGGGATATACATAACATAAAAATAGTTTTAGTTTTCCGAAATATTTATAGAATTTTTTGCATTGTGTTATAAGTGCAATCTTACAGTTTCAATGTCAATAAAAATATTCTATGCAACCTGCTCATTTTTTTTAAAGAGAAGTAGCACTTCAGGCAACAATGGCTATTTAGTCAAATACCATGCTACATTCCTTAGGAAAGGGATAGAGAAGAGATGAGATAGGTGATGAAAGTAGAAGGATAGTTACGTATAAAGACAGCACAGTGACCATGCCTTCATCACTGAGCAGCCCCACCGACAATCAATTTTTATTTTTGTAGTAAAAAACCAAGGTATTTGTTAGGAATCGAACCCACAACCCCCAGTCTTGTAATTTAGTACACTACCTACAAGCCTACAGGGGCACCTCATTCCTGTTTTCAATAATACGCCTCAAATAAGAGTAAGAAAAGACTTTTCGCAAGCTTAAGCTTTCAATGACCTTAAAAAAGTTAGACAATCTTTGAGTTTGCTATAGTGAGCGTAATGTAAGTTTCGCTCACCACAGCGAACTTAGGGATTCATGATTTTAATTAAAAATTTTTTATGCAACATCCTCATTTCTATTTTTAAGTTAAAACAAATTCCACTGTCTCTTAAATTGGCATTTTTAATAAAGATTGATTACAACTCTTATTTGCCGCGAATTCGCTGCTGTTAGCATAGTATAAGTTTCGCTCACTACGGCGAACTTAGGGACTTAAGATTTTAGTTTAAAATTTTCTATGCCACCTGCTCATTCCTCTTTTTTAGTTGAAAGAAAATCCGTTGCAAATAAGAAGATCTTTGTTATAAATGTCCGACCTTAAAAAAGTTAGAAAATCTTCGAATTCGCTGTAGTGAGCGAAACTTTCTCTTGAATATAAAAGAATTTCAACGAATATTAAGAATCTAAGCGCTTTTTATGGGATTTCCAATTAAAGTCCTAACAAAAATTTCCCTTAGAAAGAGGAAGCAGAGGTTCAAATAAGGCTACTAAATGGATAGCTATTATTAAATTGAGCCAATATTTTATACGTTTTGTCGGCGACTTTTTTATAATATATATAAAATACATAATTTCACTGTCGAAATTTTTATAAAAATGAATCCAACTATTTTTAAAGTAAAGTATTTTTTTTTTAATTTTAAATTTATTAAAATATCCCAGTTGAAGGTTAATCTACAAAACACAAAAAATATTTGTCTTTGGATTTGGTTATTGACCCATGTATAGGGTTGCCAGTTGTGCTGGTATTATTGTTGTTTGTGTATATATTAAAGGAAAATCTTAATATTTCATTTTGTTAAAATAAGATATTATTCTTTTATTATATTTCTTACATTCTGTTCGAAATCATTGCTATGAATTGTTTTTGTATTTTATAGACTGAAACCGGAAAAAAATTTTTGTTATAAGAGAAAGAATTACATCTTTTCAAGGCAATTAGCAGCCTGTCCCACAATATCGAAAGCAAACTTAAGCGAAAGAAAACTAGTCACTTAAGTTCGCTCTAAAAAGCGTCCCACTAACTTTCGACTTGTTGTTCGCTTGACACCATGTTTGTTACGTCAAATTAATATGTTACCTTATCAACAAAACCTTAAATTAATCGCAAAATTTAAGAAGAAAAAAAACGCTGTTATGAATAAATTGTTCTAAAAAAATACAACTCTGTGTTTCTCAGACTTATACAATTAACAGCAAAAAAAAGTAAATTATTTTCTTGTTGGTGTTATATAAAAATTGTATAGAATCATATTTAAATATTTAAGTATAAATATAATACAAGCGCATAGCGCCGGTGACTTTTATACTTTATGAAAACTGTTCTACTTGCTTATTTATTGAAATGTCAATTGAATGCTGTACTTCTTCTCAGCCATTTCCAAATAAAGTTGTAGCTCTGTGCCACTTAGTACAGATCTTACAGAATTGTTAGTTGAAGTGATCGGAAAATAAAAGTGAAACGTTAAATTGATGACATTGGTGAAACGTCAAGTTCGGTGAACGCTTCACTAGCAAAGTAAAAAGTTGTGTCGGCAAGTAAATTAATTATGATATGTTATATATGTATGTATACAAGGCGTTGTCTAATTAATACGCAAAACACAGTAACACGGAATTTGTTACACAATCTGAGGCAAAGTCTACAAAAGAAGAAACAGCTAAAGCTACCAGCTCAGAGGAAGAAGAAAAATCTGAATTATCAGCTAAAGAAGAGTAAGCTGTAGGAGCAATGTAGACAGAAGAAATAACTGAAGAAGAAGAAGAAAAGGTTGATGGGATCCATTAAAATTTACAGTTAAAAATACATAACTACAAACTGTTCACTTATTTTTCTTTTTTCCATATGCACCTTCATATCCACTTTTTTTTCTAAATAATAGACTGGCATCCCTGCCCATAAAAATTCATTCATTCTTTTTAAATTTGGAAATATAAACTCGCACACGTTTTACGGATAAGATAAAATAATAAATAAAAAAAGAAATTTATGTATGGAAGTGTTTTAACACAATCAGTATGTACTTAAACTCATTGCTACAATTAAGCAAGCAGTCATATACACTTCGGCCAAAGATTATAGAATTACAAAGATGTTGCACTGCCATACATTGTTCTGCCACTGCTAAATTATTGATGGGATTTTCTGAAAATCCTCTTGTGTACGACTAATGAGCGAAATTTTATCAACGGAGAGCAAATTATCAAAATATAAATAAACTCTCAGCAAAAGCAATTCATACTTACGAACATTGTTTATGTGTGTGTGGGTATGTGTGTTTACGTTGTCAATATTATACCCAACAAACAAAAAGGTTTGCTTTCAGATAAGTGCATATGAACTAATTAAAAATAATATTATGTGATCAAGCCTATTCTTAGTTCACTAGCATTAATTTCTTTTCACTTTGTAAACAAGAAAAACAAAACAACTTCTAAACTTAGCCTTAAATTGTAAGCTAAAATTATATACTATAAATACGATTAGTAATTAACTATGAAAATCAACGTTGTTATATTGTGTTTGTTGGGCTCTACAAATTCCAGTGGTATTATTGTATACAAAACTAATTGGATCTTCTGTGTTGCCGTAGCCAAACCATACAGATTTTTTATTGTAAAAATAAAACAGCATCGACTGTCGACGAATTTTGGAAGCCTTATTAACCAATATTTTCATTAAGGCAGTGTTTGCTACATTAGTTAATTTTTGTTCTTTTAGGAATATGACAAATAAATAAATGGTAAGCCCTTCTTCTGGTTAATTTATGTTTGATTTACCGTTATTTTACTTTAGCACTTGTTATACTGTAGTATCACAGTGTAGGCTTAAAATTTTTATAAAATATTTTAGTGTCAAAGCTATAGTCTTCGGAGGTATTTGAAAAATAAAATATTTAACTATATTCTACAAGTACAAGTTAGGAAGAGTCAGGTAGACTCTTAACTTGCATAGAGTTAACAACGTTCTTATGTATGAGCATGTTTTCTGCATTAATAAATATTCTGTAATGTTCTTCTAATGAATGTAAATTCACGTAGATCATAAAAATGATAGTAAAATATAGTTGTAAAAAAGATAATTGGAAAGACATTACTCAAAGCATGATATCAGCACAGAAATATGGGAAAAACTATACATTTATTTAGTTTTAAGTATTACCATCTCTAAGGTATAAGGAATGAAAGTATAAATAGAAGTGTAAACACTTTCATTCAGCAGTTCATGGTTCACGGTTTTTAACTTACATAGTTAAAAAAAAAATAAATAAAATAATGAATAGAACAGAAAAAGTTGAGTTAAATAATGCTGTGAAAAATAAAGTTTCCAAAAAAGCAGGCAATAAATGTTTCCTGCCACATTGTAGCAGATCGAAAAGAAAATTTCCTGAAATGAAACTTTTCTGTTTTCCAAACACAAACTCACCATTATTTAAACAATGGCTAAAAAAGTGCAATTTTGAAAAACAGTTTGTGAAAGAAACTACTTCCCTTTTTTTATGTGATAGGCACTTTTCGCCTGATTTAATTGGTAAAAGATATTTACATCGAGGAGCCGTGCCAACATTATACTTAATTGATAGTGCTGAGTCAGAAAGTATTGAAGAAGCGAAAAAGATTCGAATCATCGCCACCTTTATGCTCAAACTGCCTTAAAAGTTTAAAAAATGAAAACTTTTATAGAAAGAAATTTTTCGACATGTTTAAAAGACTTAAGAGTAAAACTCAACAAAATCGATGTATGAAGTCGAAAAATGAAAACTTGAAAAAAGATTGAAGGCATTAGAAGCAAAGTTTAAAGTAAAAGCCTCTCTTGAAAGTGAAATTGATAAACTTGGTATCAATCGTAATGAAAAAACATTCTGCAGAATTCTAATGAAGGGAAGCAGGGGAACAAACGCTCGATGGGAGGATTGTGAAAAGAATTTGTTCAAAGCATTTATTATAGATCAACCTCTACGTACTTGTTCTTGCGTAATATTTTGAAATTGAACCTTCCAAGCAGATATTAAGAATTTGCAGCCAGGAAACAATGTTTGCATATATAATGTTCTTAAGAAAACGGTTTTAAAGATGAAACCTCTTGAAAAATAGTGCATTGTAATATTTGATGAAATATCAATCAGAAGAAATTTAAGTTATAATGATTGTGCGGATGTTATAAATGGAGTAGTTGATATAGGATACGAGCGAACAAATGAAATGGGTTCTTAAATTGGTGTTTTCAAGATTAGAGGAATTATAGAAAATTGGAAATGTGTGTTAAACTACTTTGTAACTGCTAGTTCCATAAAAGGAGAAATATTGAAAACACTTCTAATATCAAAGTTTTTGAACTAGAGCATGGTAAAGTCACAAAAATGACAAAGTTGACAATACCCCATATAAGTCCATCAAATTTTCAGAAAATGCGCGTGGGGTTGGCTGTTCAAACTTTAAGCCATTCTGTTGCAGCTGCGATTCAAACTCTTAACGAAAATCGCAAATTTACAAGGACTTCATCGGAAATAGCCTCTTCTACTTACGTATTTATAAAAAAACTTGATAGTTATTTTGACTGTTTAAATAGTAAATATTTTAGCGATCGTAATCCTCTAAAGCGTGGTTTAAAGCGTAATAATAATACTTGGAAGGTATTGCAGGATCTAATAATATATATGCAACAAATTGAATATGTCGGCAATAAAATATTTTCCATCCGCGGTCTTATCCAAACCACCAGGGGCATATTATCTTTAAGTGAAGAAATGTTTCAAGAAAGTTCTAATTTATTCACAGTTTTAACTAGCCGGTTTAATCAGGATCCATTAGAAAACGTATTTTCATATGTTCGCGCCAAAGGCGGACACTGTAAGAACCTTTCAGTTCACGAATTTAATATCGCAATGGCAAAGCTGATATCTTAAAAAATAAGCCAGTTTACTTCGTCAAAAAATTGTGAAAACGACGATACCATATTCTTACCGGTGGATTTTCAAAGCTCCGCCGAATGTAGTGAAACTGTATCAGCTGATAATCAATGTCCAGTGATAGATATCGTAGACATATATCTTTATAATGAAGAATATTTTGATGAAAGTGCCGACTGTTTTAACTCTCCGAATGTAGCAATAGAACTTATCAAGCCGATATTTCATTGGATACATAGCGCAACGAATATCATGCAGCAAGTGTAGAATGGATACAGTAAAACCTGCACAAATTCTAACATATCCATCAGAAATGTGTATCCACACAAAAAACTATGAAAGTGACTCAGATTTTGGAAGTTTATGTGCACCCGCCAACCAATTTTTCGAAGCTTGTAAGATTTATATAAAAGTTTTTGAAAAGCTTTTTTCTGCCAATAAAGCAATGAAAAATATTAAAAAAGTCATAGTTCAGCAATGCATAGAATGTACTAATAGTACAGTTTATTCCTTTTGGTTTGACGAGAAGAGTACTTGTTACAATCATAGGCTGGAAATTTTAAATTTGCTTGTAATAATATTACTAAGAAAGCATTCTGCCTGGGAAACATACCAGTATAAACCAGCACATATTGAAAAAGTAAAAATTTTAAAACACTAATTCGAATAAAAATTAAAAATCATACAATATATTTACTATGTTTACATATCTTATATTATACTTCCATCATATTAGATCTTATACCGAAAGTTGTGCGCGGTTGAATTAACTTTAAAAAATAAGTAAATAACAGCATCAGGACTTCGGTGTAAACGTAAATTTTTTCATTCATACAACAATAAAGTAAGTATATTTGCCCTACAATAACGAAAGGAATCATGTTCGTTTTCTATTAATGTTGAACATCCACACAAGCTGTATGCTGTGAACATTAATAAAGTTGCTAGTAAACCTAATTCGTTTTTAATTTAAAAACAGAATTAAAAACAAAAATAAACCTAAAACAATACACGCACACCCAAACACAAGTATTCATGGGAAGCATATGTATGCATACATGAATAAACGTGTGTTTCTGTGCATAAGAGAGAGTATTACTTTATACTCTCTTTTCTGTTATTGGTTTTGCTCAATGCAAAGACAGTATTCTCTGTTTACCCTTTACACTTTCCCCCCTCGTCCATTGATGCTTAAAATTTTTGTTTATGTAAAATGTTCGCAGTGCAACATCTTTATAATTCTATAATCTTTGCTTCGGCATTTAATAATTTTTTGTAGTTCCTGTCAATTTCGTACTTCTTCCAGACATTTAACCCTAGAATGGTAAACATATTTTTTAGCTCTTTAATGGTAAACATCGGCTGTGAGGCGGCTTTTATAAAAAACACATATTTTATTTAAAAATAAACAAAATTTTATTAAAACAAAAACAAAAACGTATTTATTCAATGTTTAGTAACAAAAATTAACAAAAACCAGTTCATTTTATAAAATTCTTAAACCTATGCCATACTTTTTTGATCACATATTTTAATCACTAATTCCAAGAGATCGTTAAAAAAAAATTAAAAAAAAATAAAAAAAAGCTCCATTCTAGATAAAAAAAACCTATTGTATCTTATTGTCCTGAGATCAAATTAGCATTTAAAAAAATAATACAAAGCTTTTAAGGGGAAAAAAACTGTCCACACCAAAATTAATTTTGTAGTTTTTCAAACTATTTTTTTGCGTCACATTGCCAGCAGTTTGGCGATCTGTGCTCTAAACAGTATGTTTTCTTGCATTTTGCACAGAAATATACGCTCATACGTTTTGATTTCGAAGGACAGAAATCACATTTTGATCGTTTGCCCTTTTTTATGCCTGGTTGGTCTGCATAATCGTCAGTGTTATGACCAATAGTGTTATGTATTGCTGCACGAACTCTCTTTTGCATACGCGGCCTTTCTTCCAAACGAGTAGCGCACCAGTCTGTACATAGGTCCTTGCTTATTTTCTTGAGGTATTCTCTTCTGGACATCGCCTTCGTTTTCAAAACTTCACAATTGGATACATAAATTACATAACTGTTGAGTAGAGCCATATTCAACATTCCATAGAACATACAAAGCGGCCAACGCTTGGTCTTGCGACTACAGCTTGAATGACCACACATCTGATCAAAAGTATCCACAGCACCTTTTGTTTGATTATAGGATTGTATTATTACTGGCTTACCGGAAATGGCATCAACGGAAGGCTTGTCGTGCATTGAAGAGAGCAAAAGAACCGTTTTTTGAGGCTTTGGCTTGTAGCTAAGAAGAGTGAGACTTTCGTGGAATCCAAAAAGAGATGTGCCAACAGGACGTGACGAATTATGTTTGAACTCCGAAGGAATTTCTTGCTTATTACTTCGAATTGTTCCAATGAAAGTAAGGTTGTATGGTGGTTGAAGCAACAGCTCAGCTAGCGGGATAGATGTAAACCAGTTATCGGCAGTCAAATTGCGATTCGTCCCATGTATAGTTTTTGTAAGTAGTTTACAATAGTAAGAGCCCAATGGTTCTTTTATAGCTGCACTACTATTTTTTCCCAAATATGGTGAGGCATCAATCATATATTTTGATCTTACATCGCACACTAAAACAATCTTTATTCCATATTTGGCGGGTTTATTAGGAATATACATACGGAATGGACAACGTCCCCTGAATGCCAAAAGTTGCTCATCTATTGTTACGTACGAGCCTGGTTTATACAGATCTCTACATTGCTTGATAAAAATTTCCCAAATATACCGAATAGGCGCAAACTTATCGGCCTTTTTTCTATCATCGCGAGTGCTACGATCATCGAAATGTAGACACCTAATAAGAAACTCAAATCGTTTACAGCTCATTGCAGCAATATTTTGGGATCCACAAATCGTAGGATCAAACAGTTCATCAGATGACAGGTGATTATTTTTCAACGCACCGCTCGATATAAGTATGCCAAGAAGAGCACGAAATTCTTTTGTTGTGGCATGTGATGTAGTGGTATTCATAGCTTTATACTTGGTAGCTGCTTGGTCAATAAATTCATTAGTGCGCAAAAGTACTTCATCCATCAATTCAGAAGTAAAAAACAGTTCGAAACACTTCAGGGGATCTACAATACCCTTGGCTTCTCCTTTTGGCCCTGACAAAATATGTACTATATTTCTGGAGGGAGTTCTGTTCGATACTCTGTTCGAAGAAGACGGTGCCGTGGACCAAATATATTTATTCTTTCCTCTCATAACCGATTCCGATGGTGTAAGAAGCCATTTCTCAGATTGTAATTCAATTTGCGACATGCCTACATCTTCCTGGACATGAGTCGATGTGGATTGTACACCACTTTGATAAGAGACATCAATATTCTGCGTGTCATCGTCTAAATCAGCGAGGTAAGTTGGGTCGGCCTCACTATCGTCTGAATCAAAGTCAACTTCTAAGTCGTCGCTATGTTCACTTCCATTTTCCGATATCTCGTCCAGCCATCTTTGTATCTGCGCTTCAGAAGCAGTCATTATAAAAAACTAAAAAGATTATATGCACACACTAATTTTTAGCAAAAAAAAAAACGAACAAACTATTATGTCCAAAAAATTCACCTTTATTGGTAAACTTCGCCTCACAGGCGACTCGCATATGTATTATTCGGCAACGGAGCGAAGCAAAACAGAGTACGTGTGCGCGCAACCTCGTACAACACTCAACTGAGTTGGCACGAGCGCATGCTTAAGTAGGTGTAAGCGATCAGAAAATATCGTTAAAAAAAAATATTGTTTCGCCTCACAGGCGATGTTTACCATTCTAGGGTTAATCAAATAACCCTTTCGACGACAAATTTGTGCTGATTGATGGCTACGTGCCTTGTTGCGCGTTACATATACTAATTTCAGACCTTTTACTAAAGCAATGGCCGCAGCAAAAACAGCAATAAAAATAACAACAACAAAAATGGTAACATCTATACGAATACACATGGCTAAAATTTGTTGTTATGAATGATGAAACACAGAAAAAGTCAAATATAATAAATAGCAAGTCTAATAAAGCAAAAAAAAACAAAGAGAAAAATACATTTTCAGTGCTGCCGTTAAGTAATTGTAGTGCGAGTCCCACGTTATGAAAATGCATTAAAATTGTTTAAAACAAAATGTGTATGTTTTTGTCAAAATAATTTCTTAAAAAACAAAACTTTTACTAAAGGCAATGTTTTTACAATTATGTTTTCAGGCCACATCCAGAAATGATAAATTGTTTAGGAAAGTTATGATTTTTTTTTTATTTCCACTATAAAACATATTTTTTTATATTATAATAATAAAATAATCTATAAGCAGAACATCGCTATCGGAATATTATTTCTTTTGAAATTCTAAAGCTACTAAAGTATAGCTAGAAGCTTATCGAGTAGTAGAGCACGTGTTTGCTTTTTTGAAAGTTTTGAGGAGCACAAAGTATGTAGTTGTTAAAAATATTTCTGCTGAACCAAACAATGCCAAACGTTTTGCCTCAATTTCGGTTAGCTAAACCCTAATTATCTTTAGTTTACCGAAATCGGGTTGTAATCTAAAAAAAAAATTCGGTAAACCTTTAAATAAAATTATAATTTCTAAATAATAGAAGCAACAAAAAAACAGCTAAATGCTATTGGTGCCTTTAGCAGTAATTTCACTTCTTCCTGCTTATTATTTCTATTCAAACTTACTAATAAAAATGAAACTTTTAAAAAATATTTTTGCCGTTTTCATTAATTGTTAACTATTTCGTGCTAGAAGCTTATCGAGTAGTAGAGCACGTGTTTGCTTTTTTGAAAGTTTTGAGGAGCACAAAGTATGTAGTTGTTAAAAATATTTCTGCTGAACCAAACAATGCCAAACGTTTTGCCTCAATTTCGGTTAGCTAAACCCTAATTATCTTTAGTTTACCGAAATCGGGTTGTAATCTAAAAAAAAAATTCGGTAAACCTTTAAATAAAATTATAATTTCTAAATAATAGAAGCAACAAAAAAACAGCTAAATGCTATTGGTGCCTTTAGCAGTAATTTCACTTCTTCCTGCTTATTATTTCTATTCAAACTTACTAATAAAAATGAAACTTTTAAAAAATATTTTTGCCGTTTGTTCAACTGATTTTCTTTCTGGCAACACTTTTCGTACCTGTGCAGTTTGAATTTGAATAAACTAAATAAACGACTGCAACAACAACTAGTGTAAATATTTTACTGTTAATGTTTGTATTAATATTAAAGAAGTAGGGTTGCCAGAAAGTAATGATAAAATAGACATAAGAAAATTTAATTGATTTTGAATAGCAATAATGCTTTTGGAAATAAATAAAAAAAATCAATTAATTTGTTATAATGCCAAACAGTTCAACTAATAATTTCAAAAATTAAATTGCACAGAAGACACAGCCAGGGTTCGTTCTAACTTCATAATACATCTACAGAGCATCTAAAATCAATAGTAAATACATGTAGTGCCTGAAATTGCTTGTGGACTATGTCCACAAATTAGTTGATAATAATGTTTACAATGTACACTACCTACATACATTCAAGGAATGCTGATACCCTAACAATCTGCATTGCATAAAATACTATAAAGTCATAAATTTAGAATAAATGCTAAATCAAGAAGGCGCAAACTTTCATAGAAGGTCATAATACTTCATATCATTAAGTGCGTATTTTTGTAGCAGTTGTATGTTGTATGTCGCATAAGATAAAAACCAATTTTTTTGGCAAGACATATTTTATAAGCGTTGTTAACACCACAGAAATTTGACATTTGTAAAATAAAAACAATACAGAAAATATTAAAAACGATTCTAATATGAAAATTATTTTTAATTTTAGTGCAATGGCAACCTTACATATATAATATTATGTTTTCACACCTAAATACAATTAAATTTTAATAAATCAAAAATCTAATTGCATTGGCTGATTGTTCTTTACTGCTTCCCCTCTCTTATTTTATATTTACTTTTATTGTGTAGTCTTATTTACGATATATCTACTCTCATGACTGAGCACACATCAGGGATGGTTGTTTTAGTTTATTGTACTAAAGATATTTTTAGTAAATTTTAATTTTTATACACATACAATTCAATAAACAAACCACTTTTCCTTTTAAAATTTAAAAATATTTAAAAATTTTTAATTAAATGAATAAATGTTTGTTTTGTCATAAGGATGTTGCATAATTAATTTATAACTTTTGAAAATATGTGTCAAGAAAAAGTGTAAAAAATGTTACAGATTTTATCCTTAATTATATGTTAGCGTAAGTATAGTAAATACACTTAATACTGTAGATAGATATTGTTAACTTTTCAGTTAAACATTGGCAATTGTGCAGGTAATTGGTAATGCAATAACACTTTTTGTTATATTGTTTAATAAGTTTTTCAATGTTTTAGGGTTTGCCCAACATGTGTAATAACATATTTAATTCAAAAAAGAAAACTAAACAAATTGCTAATCAAATTTGTTCATTTACCTAAATATTGTTACGTTTATACCTTTTATAAACGGTTTGTTGTGAGTTCTTTATTGTAAATTAAATAACACCAGATTTTAGAGTTTTTAAATTAATTACAAATTTATTTACTCTAATTACACACAAAATTGACACTACAGAACAATTTACTTAAGATGCACGTTTTTACTTTACGAGGTAATTTTTCAACTAATTAACTATCCACTCAGACGCTGGCTTTTATATTTGTCCACTGGAAGTCTAGAAAAATTTAGAATCTTTTAATCCCTTTGTATCATATTTTATTGTTGTTATGTTATTCATTCAATATATAGGCGCCTGTAGGTCTGTGTGTATTTTTGTTTTTCTTTATATGCTGGTAAAGTTTCTTCCTAATTATTGTTGTTTTGCGTGTATAAAATTTCTATGCAGTTTTTAACTAGAAAGTTGTTGTTGTCTTGCGTGCATAAGTTTTATTAGCAAACTACGTAGTTAGTAAACAACATACTTAATTGCTCTTGTTTTGCGTGTATAAAATTTATACGCAGTTTGCAACTATAAAGTTTTTGTTGTCTTGCGTTTACTTATTACTTGTTTACTTTATCACTTAATTATTTTCTTTTTAAACTTAGGCAAGACGCATCCTTAAACACATAAACAGGCATCCACAAGCCTATTTATACACCTTTGCTCATAATTGAAATAGTTGCATATGCAATTATATCTTAAAACAATTGCACAATATTATCGCTACTAAATTTTCTTATAGGCTACGCTCTGACAACAGCCTCACAAGGAATCATATCGTATAGTGCTGTTCTTTTTTGTAGAGTTCATATTACCTATTGATAAATCAACCTTGATATGTACTAATGTTGCCAGCCCTGGTGTATATACTCTTGCACACACATGTAGTTTTCCACTCATAATTTCTGTATTCCATTTCTCTTTTATTGCCGATTCGTAACAACCGCTAGCTTAAGTATACGAGCACGCTGCTGTCATCATTTATTCAATAAAATACATTCGCTGAAGGCAGTTGTAAACGCAAACGTTTTTAAAAGAAACAAATAAAATTTAAAAAAACAAATTAAAGAAGACTGTCGAAATACTTAATTATTTCAGGATTATTTAAACATTCACATGCGGATGTGATCACAACAAAGAATAGCAAAAACACAGGAATATGCATTATAAACATACATATGTACATATATCCATGCATGCAAATTCAAATAATTTTTGTACCAAAGTTATCAACACCTTAAGTTAAACGCCATAATTTAAAAAAAAAATCGTCTTTATATGTGACAAAACAGATAAACTTTTAACCGGCGATACTGTGTCTTAAAATATTAAATTAAAAACATTTTTAGTATTTATACATGGATAAGTGTAGTGTTTAAAAGTTATTAGTGCTGATTGGTTGTGCCTTAATAAGCGGTGAAACCCATTTGTTTTGCAATAATTTCATAAAAACATTGCAAAACAATTGTTATTAACTGAATAACCAGCTATAAACTAAGAAAACTACAGTAACAATAACAGCAATAATATTGCATTTTAATGCATCTCTAGTCAATTATTTTATTGCGTTTAATGTTAAACCAAAACTGCTAATACCCAACTCGGTAATACAATTATTTGTGTGCATGAACTCATCGCGACAAGACTGAATGAATAAAAACACCCAATTGTTTGTTAAATTATTTAATATTCCAAAAATTAAACAAATAAAAAAAGTTCCTAAATAAAAATCTATACAATTTTATAAAAAAAAAAACAATTAAACTGTGATATAAATAAATGTCCTTTGTTTGAAAAATCCTGCCAACATGATTGCTTCATCGAATACTACGGATTATAATAAATTTTTCAAACGTTCCGCTTTACCGTCTAATGCCGAACAGTATTTTCGCGACCATATAATAAGCTGGTAATTATGGTTTAGTTATATTTTATTGTTTTTATTTAAACAGCCAGCAAGGTTGGCAACCGCATCGAAACTGAAAAAAGCGTTCAAAACCAGATTTTTCTCTTGAATTTTTTTTTTCTTAACTTTCAACTTTACGTTTATATATATATTTATTAAAAGTATCTATATATTTTTATTAAAAGTATCTGTTTTTTTTTAATTTATTTTATATTTAGTCTATGGATTCAAGTCCTTACAGACATTAAAACAGTAAATAATAATAGTATATAAAACTTAAGTTTAGCTATTTAAATATAAAATGCTTATAAAATTTATTAAATTCTATTCTTAAAAACGAGTCAGAATTGGCATAATTTGATTTGAATATTTGAATTACGAGTGGGTTAAAATAGCGCGTAGGAGGAAATGGAACGTTTAATGAATTAGAGTGAATTCGCGAAAACGTGAACTAATTTTTACCAAGGTTGTTCAGGTTTTCAAATTTGTTCATGTTTTCGATTGTGAAAATTTTAGAAGCAAAAAAACACACTTAAGCTCGAAATAACAACTTCAAATAAACAATTAAATAAAAAAATAAAAATTTTTCATTTATTCACTTCACAAAAATAAAATAAAATTAAATAAAATAAAACTTTCTAACTTCTAAAAATAAAAAAAAAACATAAAAATTGATTAAAATATAAAAGAAAAACTAATATCCCTTTAAAGGACGCGTTTTGCTTTATGAAAATTAAACATTTTTTTATAAAACAAACCAGACCAATCGCTTTATCTTTCAACTGTCTTATTTCTGCCTGCAAGGTTTCGTTCACATTACCTAAGGATATGTTATCATCAGGGTCCTCCTGATCCGAAACTAAAACTAAAATATTTTTCCAACATTCGCACAATATTTCTTGTGTGATTCGACTCCATCCAGAGCCTAAGAGAGTTATTGCATCTCTTAATAATATCCAACAATTGACTCTAACAAATTTAATTAATTTCCTGCAATTAAAGCCAAAAGGCTGTTTTTATAATGCAGTTTTGTAATTTTAAAAAACTTTAATCGATTGGCTGACTTAATGAGGTTACATTTGGAGGCAAAAACATTGTAGAAATAAAAACATCCTGAGATAACAGCCCTATTTCAGGAGGATGCAACGGAGCATTGTCTAATAATAAAAGAGTCTTTACTGGCAGACCCTTTTTTTTAGAAAATCCCTAACCGAGCGGAAAGTTTTTCTCCGCTAATTGTAAGCAGTCGAACACCACACCTCTTTTTCAAATTTTGTAGCCATCCGTCGCTTGCATTAATTTAATTTGCTCATGAAGTTGTTTGGCTTTAAGCATCAGTCCACTTACCGGCATTTTCTTATTTCTCATGTTAACAAAGCATTTATAAAGATTTTTCTCCATTCTCGGAAGCTTTGATGCGCCGTAATGTTTTACGAACTCCTGGCCCACAAATTGTGTTGTTAACACATGTTTTTATTGCTTAGTCCTTATTTTTAATGGAACAAATCGTTGATTCTGCCACCTGATATTTTTTAGCTAAGCCAGTTACACTATTCTATTACAACTGGACTGAATTGTAAATCTGAACCACCCGGGGCGCCACCCAAACTCTTACAAAAAAATTTATGCAAGTCGGTTCAGCCGTTTAGGAGGAGTTCAGTCACAACACATGTACAGTAGAATTAAGTATATAAAGATTAGCACTCAGAGTTCAAATCTGTGCTTTAGCTGACATAAACTGACATAAACATAAAAATGTGTTCTGGGATTCCCAGAATTAAAAGTAAATTGAAAAAATATAACTAAAAAAACATCAGAAAACTTTGTTCACGTTTTAGAGCTTTCGGACTTCGTTCACGAGTTAGAGTAGTCAATGTAAGAATTAAAGTGTTCACGTTTTCGAGTCGTTCATGTGTTCGAGTGTTCACGTTTTCGCAAGTTCACTACTGTATTGCTAATCAAAAAATCTGAACAGACATTTCCTTTCATTAAGTTTAAAACAAACGTGACTTTTAATATAATTCTTCGACTTTTTAGAGTTGGCAGCTTTTTTAGAGCAAGTCTATTAGTGTAGAATGGTAGATTTAATGGATTCCATTGCAAGCCGCGAAGACAAAATAACAAGAACTGCTTTTACACCGAATTCAGGCTATTACTCTAAACTTTATAGATTGAATCCCAAATTATTGGGCCATATTCCAGAAAAGGTCTGGCAAGAGAAGTATAAAGATGTTTTGTGACATATGGGTCACTAAACTCCTACGCCCAGCGTTTTATAAATCCAAGAAATATGGTGTGTATAAAATTTAATTTAACATCTACTAAAATACTCAAATCTGAAACCATATTCAGTTTCTCAAATTCATAGCCGCTTAAAATATACTGCACATTTGTAAGACTTTTTCGAAAGAAATATATGTATTTGCACTTTTTAATGCATAAGATTGTTTATTATTACTCCATGAATTGAATGCATCTAAGTCGTTTTGCAGGAGAATATGATCAGCGTTACGATCATATGTACGAAATATCTTCACGTCACGTCTGCATATAATAGAACGTTGGAGTATTCGATGGCATTGGGTAGATCATGAATAAACAATGTAATTATTAAAGGACCCAGATGGCTACCCTGCGGCACACCAGATGAAAAATTAATTTCCTTGGAAGTAAGCATGTTAAAACGAACTTTATGAGCTCTGTTTCAAAGATATGAACTAGTCCTTTCCTTATCAGAAGTTTGTGGTTAACCTTATCAAACGCCTCACTGAAGTCAGTGTAATAAATAACATGAGTTTGTTTACGTTGAACAAATCCCCGATTGACTAGCGCAAAAAAACGGCCCAATCACTACTCCAGCATGCAAAGGTTTCTTAATAATCGTTCTAGGATTTTCAGAAACCCAAATGCGGCAGTTTGCTTATTGACATACCCGGACAAGTGAAATTGGGCTTTGTCAATGATGTAAATGGCGATGTAAATGGTCGTTCGGCTTCAATTCCTACACAGGTTAAACCCTGTGAAGCTTAAAAGTCAAATCCTTACGCAAAATTCACCAAGAAGTAGCTTTGGATAACCCCAAATGCTGAGAACGTCGTGGAATTGACAAATTTGGATCTGCTTCAACACTACGGCTCGGTGTTCGAACATGTTGTATCGAGCCTGTCGACTTCTATTTAACAACCAAATTCTTAATAGCGGTCTCAGTAGGACGATTAGCATAATCTGAAAATAGGCATCTACTATGAATACGTCAAAAAAATAAATGTCAAAACTGTGATGTTATTGCTGTTGCCATGTTTGAACAAACAAACTGCTTGTTGAAAAACCCAATACATAAAACATGTTTCGTTAATTTATTTCTGTATTCTTTTAATTTTTTTTTTTGGTCATTGTAAATGGAAATAATACATAAGTACCAAGTCTGCCACGAATCAGCTCAAATTACTCTCTTAGTGATATAAAGGGTGTTTTATTAGAGGTTTTGAACTTTGAAATGGAATAAAAGAAATATTTTTTTAAATTGACGCGAAATTAAGTTTATTTGAAAGATAATCTTCTGGCATTATAAATTAAATATGACTTCTCACATCTGACCGCCAGGACTGGCTCGGACGTTGTCTAAGCTGGAAGTTCAATTTTCGATGATTGTTTACAACCTTTGTGGCCGACGAATCTTGTCCGTCAAGTGCTCAATCGTTTTGAGCTTATCGGCGAAGACTAGCGGCTTTAAAGATTTCCACAGAAAATAGTCTAGCGGCGTTAAATAACGCGATCTTGGATGCCAGTTCTTTGGTAGGAAACGTACAAACGTTATCTTCAATAAATCAGTTGCGCCACGAGCTGTGCGACATGTTGCGCCAGCTTTTTGAAACCAAAGCTATTGCAGATTATGGTTGTTCAATTGATGAACAAAAGAGTCACCATTACTGTCACCATTGACTACCGTTCTGACCAGCACGATTTTCAAATAAATACGGATCAATGATTCTACCTACCCATTAAGTACACCAAACAGTTAGTTTTTCTAAATGAAAGGGTGTCTCAACATACACTTGAAATTATGCGGCAGCTTTGGTAATTGACGTATCCATTCAAACAAAATTCGCTTAAGAATTCGGAATCGAGTATTTCGAACAGAAGCATAATTTTGAAAATAAATTTCCACAATTTCGAAGCACTGTTCAGGTGTCAGTTTATCCACGTGAAAAATCTAAACTAAATTGCTGGCCATCAGCTAAAAAGTATTGCCAACTTCTAAAGACACCCTTTATATTTCAACTATAATAAATATTATTTACATAAAGTTTATTCGAATATTTGCAATTAGCCAATAACGTTAACAAAACAATAAATGTTAAAATTAAAATAACGCCAATAGCATGAAACAAATATTTCTTTAACCATCATCGAAAATCATCGCTTAGCTTTCTTTTAAAGAATTTTATATGGCCTTGAATGGACTTTTTCCTACAAAATGCGATTTTTAGTTTTCCTAATAACACAAACTGATAAAAATTTGTCACTTTATAATGGCACTAAAAAGCAAAGCTGTTTCAGCCCAACATAAAAAATGTGATTAAAATTCAGCAGATGTTAAACGCCATGGAGTGAAATTGTCTGACTTTGAAACAAAAATAAATTCTTGTCGAAAGAAATCTTCATAATTAACAAAAAATCAATTTAAAATTTAAGAAAAAATCAATAATATCTGCTTTTATTTTAAAAGAAAATTTGAACAAAAATTATGTTCGTGTGCAAAAGCTTTGTAGGCGTAGGGTTTACGACCCTGTATAAAAATATAAAGTTTGTTAAATTACACAATTTTGAGAGCCACTTCTGATAACTGAACGCAATGGAATTATCTCATTGGAATGGAATGGAATTTTCTCATTGTGGTATAAAAAGGGTAAAGGAAAATATGGTCTAAATTAATATAATTTAACCAAAATTCTTTTTGTCGTGATATGCCTTTTTGGATCCACAATTTCGGCAATTTTTATGTTGATCCTTCTACTACTTTCTGTATATTTTAAATATTTTGAAATTTTCAAATTTTAACACAAACCTCTCGACTTAACAGAGCCCTGTTAAGACTGACAACATTCAGTTCAGCATTCAAACTAAAATTTTTATGTAAATAAGGAACAATGACAAGGCCAAAATGAATCGAATCTGTTACTTAAGCGTCCTTTGGAATTTTCAAATGGAGTCTCTATGATTTTTTTTAATTTTAGATAGCAAAAACAAAATCAATGAAGTATGCTTCATGCTATTGGTCCTTCTATTGTTTTCTACACCTGAAATTTTAAACAGTGTAAGTTGGAGCAAAAAACCAAAGGTGGCAAACACTTCTTTGGGAATTTTTAAATTTAAGATTCTTTGCGGGAGATGAGATAATTTTAAATAAAAACAAGAAAGTTGGCGAAACAGAAATAAATGGGATATCTTTGCTATGTTCGTTCTATTGTTCTCCATACTTGAAATTTTTTAGTGGTGCGAGTTGGAGCGGGTTTTTAGAAATAAAAACACTTTTAAAATTTGAGATTCCCCGAGCAATGAAAGTATTTTTTCTTATACAAACAATGAAAACTGCGAGATGTTCTTTAATAGTTTTTCGTGTTTTAGCAGTGCATGTTGGAAGGAATGGGACCAATAGCTCCTTAGATTATGCGTTTTCAACCACAATTGAAATATTAAGAAAACTTATCAGAAATTTATATGGCATGACTGAAAGTGTAGCAAAGTCGTATTAGAGCATACATTATGAATTTCACCTTTTCGGGTCCTTAAAAGCGGCTTAATATAGTCCTAAAGCAGAGCACCTGGACCGTCAAAAGTTTCCTGAATTTTGCAATTTTTTGTTTTGTGTCATATCTAATCTTTTGACAATCTGTGGCCGTTAAATTGCTATTTGAATGACCGCCTATTCTGTTTTTTTCTTTAAAAAATTATTCAAATGTTTGTATAGGGTTTTTTTTGTAGAGGTGTAGCACTTAAAGTTGCTAACACTTTTTTAACTCGCGGTTATTTTTATCATATATTAAGTGATTTATGTTCAGTTTCCTTTGACATTTCAACATGAATAGACTGACGCGTGAACAACGCTCCCAAAATTATGCTTATTGGGCCCAAAAACAAGATTGCCTTCGATTCTGAATTTCGTAAATGAATTTCCTTTAGCATTTTGCAGACGACACTTCAGTTTCTAAATAACAAAAATTAATTATAAAAACTAATTAAAATTGTACATTTCGGTCATACCATTTTCATTTTAACAAAGTGCGGCCACCGTTGCCGGCAAAAAGTAAAATCAATTTGTTTTTGATTCCTTTTCCCATAAAGGAAAATAACTTATTCAAAGCCAGTGATTACTCTGCTTTTCTACACCTCTTGCTGGCCAACAAACAATTTATGCAATATTTTCATGCAAAAATTTCATCGTCTAAATTGGGTCAAATGTGGTGAAGTAGATTTTGTTTCTTATGTAATATCTAGAGGTATAGAACTTTTTTAACTACCGGCCATTTTGTTAGCTGTCAGTTGGGTTCAGCACTTCAACATGAATAGACAGACGTCTCTAAAAAACAAATTGTGGAAATTTATTTTGAAAATTGTAGTTCTGTTCGAAATAACCGTTTTCATAAGCAAATTTTATATAGCGCTGAAGATCAATAGCAAAACCTGCCGTATTAGGAGTGATGATAATTCTCAAGTGTATGTTGGAACGACACCGTTACATTCAGAAAAACACTGTATGGTGTGCTTTATGGGCAGGTGAAATCATTGGTCCATACTTATTTTTAGAAACAATGTTGGTTATGGTTAATGGTGAAATACTATAGAGTCATGCTTACATCAGTTTAACAGCCATGATTTGTAAGAGCTGTGATTTCAACAAGATTATACAACATGTCGCACACCTTATACCACCATTGAGTTATTGAAGGAAACGTTTGGTAACCATATATTTTCACGTTTCAGATCCGTAAATTGACTTAATAAACACATATTAAAATCAACCTTTGCAAGCACCTATAATTGTGTTACGCAATATCAACATCTTTTGCTGTACGATGCACACAGCAAATTTAATGTGGAAATTCCAGGGTCCATTAGTATTTAATCTGCATTATAAAAGCCAGTTTGAAAACATTATGAAAACATAATTCTCTCCCAGTGCGCAGTTGCCATATTGTAGGCAATTTTTATTTTGTCGGTTTGACATTCAATGCTCACCGCTTTACCAGACTCTATGAGGAAACATTTGAATATAAATGAATGACTCGCATATTAATAGCATTAGATCTCCTAACTAAATGCATTTAACTGCATTTATCCTAAAATTTTTATGGGAAAGTTTCGTGGCATATTTAACTTCTCTAAAATTGCCTGCAAACTGTAAATGATCGTTCATAGTTTGTTTCAAGTGGCTAAATGAATTTAGCTGTAACGTGGGCTTAAGCTCACTTTTAATTGAATGGAGACGTTAAGAAACTAACCTGGCATATTAGAAGTGATGATAATCCTCAAGTGTATGTTTAGACACCATTACATCCAAAAAAACTGATTGTTTTGATGTGTTTTGTGGGCTAGTGGAATCATTGGTCCGTACTTCTTTAAAAGCGATATTGGTCAGAACGTTTCAGTTATCGGTGACCGCTTTAGAGACAAAATTACTGACCTTTTTCGTTCATCAATTGAAGTACCACGAGGTGCAGGAGCTGTGCTTTCAACATATTCATGTTTAAATTTTAGCCTACAGGGGCTAGTAGGTAGTGTACTAGCTTACCAGTCTGTGGGTTGTGGGTTCGATTCCCAACAAAGACCTTGGCTGTTGTTACTACAAAAAATAATAAAAATTGGCTGTCGGTGAGGCTGCTCAGTGACGAAGGCATAGTCACTGGTCGCTGTGCTGACTTATACGGCAGCTAATTTCCGATAGGATCGGCCTTTAAAAAATGAAAGCTGCCCCGGTTGGCTAGTAGGTAGTGTACTTCTTAGCCTGCCAATCTAGGGGTGGTTGTTGTCACTACGAAAATGAGAGCTTGAAGGCTATGTAACTTTCCCTTTAGTTTCTTCACCATCTGTCTTATCTCTTCTCTTATCTGTGTTATCTCTTTTCGATTATCTTTAAACTTTTTACTGAAAGCACTCTTTGAGTTTCCTGATCAGAGGAAAAATGCAACTCTTGTAAAGGGTGTTTTTGCTTAGATCCATAGAACTTTAAAATTGGTAAATATAACACAAATGTAAAAGCGAATTCTCTTGGCGTTAAAGATATCGGCTGCTAAAATCACAAGATTTTTGTGGTTCCACCGGAAATAATCCAGAGATAACAAATCGCAGGACTTTGAAGGTAAATATACCGGCCTATTTTTCGATTTTAATTTAAGAACAATTTTTCACTTTAATAAGTCACTGCTTGTAATCGTCGTGTAATAAATAGCGTTATACTGCTGAAACCACCACTCGTTTGGTTCAACGACATATATCTTTAATCATTGTGTGGTCACTATCTTCATCGAACGCAATGCCAGCTTCGTCTTAATTTTTAATACCGCCAGTGTGTATTTTTTTATTTTTCTGAAGGTAATGCAGTCTGTGGGGTCTCTAGCTTGCGACAGAGTGCACGACGCATCAAAGGGTATGCGTCAATTTTGTTTGTAAATGAACTCGTTAAGCCAAAAATGGTGCCCCTGTAAGCTAGTAGGTAGTAAACAAGCTTATCAGTCTGCGGGTTGTGGGTTCATTCCCAACAAAGACCTTGGTTGTTTTTTTTTTACTACAAAAATAAAAATTGACTGGCGGTGGGGCTGCTCAGTGTTGAAGGCATAGTCACTGGTCGCTGTGCTGTCTTATATGGCAGTTAATTTCCGACTATCCTTTCACTATTTGTTTTATCTCTATTCCTTTCCTAAAGAATGTAGCACGGTTGTTACTAAATTGGCATTGTTGCCAGAAGTGCTACTTCTCTTAAAAAAAAAACGTGACACAGCTTGTGCCACAATTGTTTTATTGAAGGAAACGTTTGGTAGCCGCAAAGTTTAACGTTTGGAGCATTAAATTGGCTTTAAAAATCGCGCGATTTAATGCCTCTAGGCTAGTTTCCGTTCGCTAATCTAATGAAGTCGCAAATCTACGCTGATAAAACCAAAATGATTGACCACTTGGAAGGCAACAGTCGCCGCGTTATTGCCGATATGCGGGCACAAATGGAAAAAATTAGAAATTAGGCGCTTAGATTAAACAATGCCCGAGCCAGTCGTGGCGGTCTTATCCTCCATAATTATATTATAATGATTGATTGAATATCTTTCGAATAAAGTAAATTTTATGTCAATTAAAAAAAAATTCATTCTTGTTTTATTTCATTTTAAAGTTCTATACCTCTATTAAAAACAGCCTCTAGCTCAAAAAAAAATATATAGTACAGGGTGGTAATTCTTACACCATTTGAACTTAAACAAACTTTAACTATTGTTATTAGCCAAATTTTTATTATATAATCTTGTCATACATAGTCAACATCTCAACATCTTGATTAAAAAAGATCTAAACTTTCAAAGACATTCCATTTGGCAAATATTTTAATAAACGCCTGTGTTTTATGTTTTGCTTAGTGGCAATAGATTTTCATAAATTTTCAATAAAATCTTGTTTAAGCAATGAACTTAATTTATGGGGATTTCCCGCATCGTAAAAACAAAACTCAACTGTTTTCGTTTGAAGAAAATTTCGAAAAATCATTTCAGTTGTGTCTGTTGTGTTAAATATATAAAACCAATTGTAAATTCAACTATTTTTCTTAATAAAAAGTGTATAAAAAAATGTCTAAGTTGTAATGACAAATAATAAGTATTTATTGATTTTTTTATTTTTTGGTTTCTTGGAATTATTACAAATGTTAAAGTGTGTAAAGTCATTTTATTTAATGACTTTCATGTAGAAATTAAATCCACCTGCATAAATTCTGAAAACAGTCAAGAGTAATGCAAACACAGTGATTCTTAAAAGTTAACGATTGTGTAAAGAACAGAATTAACAATTAAATAAATAACAACAAGATGCCTCAAAGATAGTTTTTATTTGAAGTAGCAATAAACAAGAAAGATTGCCATCTTGTAGATGAAATCTTAATTATCAAAATGTGTAATTTAGGAGTTACACTGTTCTGCAAAAAATATTTTCGCGTTTAATAAAAAGCTTTTTTCAATTTGATTCCTTCTTTATTCTATTACATACAGTTGTCGTTCTTTTCGGCGAAAACCGTTGTTACTGGCTGTTTGTTTGGTACAATCGGCGAGCGCTTTCGCGTATAGGACGAACTAAAACGCGGCTTGATCGTGATATCTTCGTATCAAAAGTGCTCACCGATCGTATCAGCTTTTCGAGGAACTTTGCTTTATCTTCAATGGAAAAACTAAATATTTCTAAAAATGCATCCAAATTTACCCGCTTGTTTGTTCAAGCCCTCTGTCTTTAAATCTGACTATCTGAAAGCTGTCTTGGCTAAAACTAATGTAGAAAAATTATGCATAAAAAGTGTATTAAATAAAGAAGAGAATTATGACAATGCTATTCTCAATATTTTTGTAAAGGCTGTTTATCATTTTCTCCTGAAATTTGTTAAATAGATGAAACTGCGACCTAAAACGTAACAAAATATCGTTTACATTTCTGTAAACTAACGATTCCTTGTAAAACTACTTATTTCCATATTAATTTTTATATGGCTCAGGCTCACTTACAATTACGAAATGCATACAAAACTTCTAACGCAATTTAAAAATTATTTTTTATAATTCTAATATAGAATTTATTTCAATACCGAAAAATGCTGAAAAATAACTTAATACACATCTTAAAGAAGCATCCTTTTTGGATACATTATCTGTTTATCCCAAACCTACAACAACACCATTAATATAAAGGTGTTGTTAGAGATGATCTATCTAATCACGGATGGAAAATTTTATTCACAGATGGTTCAAGATCAAATAACATCACTTCCTTTGCTATTGTACACGCAGATGATGTGATTTGTTTCGGGTTTGAAATTAGCTGATTTTAATGTATTTCCACGTGTTAAAGCCGAAAATGACCATGACCAAAATTATATATTAGCTCTTGTTTTCAAAATACAGTATCAATATATTATGAGTTTTCAACAAGTGAAATATTTCATCACCAGCAGTTAGTTGGTACACATGTTTGTTTACATAATTTCCCTCCTCTTCAGCTGTTCATAAGTAGTAAACATAACCTATGTGAGTTTGTCAGTTGTACGCGCCTGGTTGCTATTGAAATTATTGTGTGAAGTTGATTTTACTGCTGATCTGAAATGCCTCGAAAGTGTGTGAATTCCGTCGATAGCTTTTGCTTTATATGTGGTGAAATAATATTTTTGGCTCAGAAACGTAAAATGACACCTATCGTTAAGACTGCCTATGAACATTATTTTGGTGTGATACTTAGGGACCCAGATTAATCATGGCCTCCTCATATATGTTGCAATTCTTGTTCCGTCATATTGCGAGAGTGGCTGCGTAAAAAAAACCGGGCAATGGCTTTTGCAGTACCTATGGTTTGGCGTAAGCCTACTAATCATACAGACGACTGTTATTTCTGCTTAACTTCTCCCATTAAGCATGGCTTATCTATGAAGAAAAGAGGAACGATTAAATACCCTAATTTTCCATCTGCTCTTCGGCCTTTACCACACTCAGACACTTTGCCAGTCCCTTCTCCACCCCAAAATTATGAAATTTTAGGGGAAGGTCATAAAGACTGTGTAGAGGGAGCAACCCATTCTTCTACATCTTATGACCCTGATTTTGAGGTAAGCGATAGGTCTAGTGATCCGCACAGAATTAGTCAAGCAGAGTTGAGTGACCTTATAAGAAATCTTGGCTTGTCTAAGGAAAAGGCTGAGCTTTTAGGGTTAAGACTACAACAGTGGTACCTTCTAAAACATGATGTGAAAATATCTCAGTACAGACAGCGTCAAAAAGATTTGCTTCCTTTTTTTTGAGAAGAAAAAAAACCTTGTAGTTTGTACTGATGTTAATGGTTTGCTGAACTGCTTGAATTTGGATCACACTCCAACTGAATGGAGACTGTTTATAGAACCTTCAAAACTTAGCTTAAAAGCTATACTTTTGCATAGTGGAAATCAGGTACCTTCTATTCATATAGGCCATGCAGTTCACATTAACGAAACTTATATAAATAACAACACAAGTGCCAAATCTGTGGTGATCTGAAAGTCATTACTATACTCCGAGGAATGCAATTAGGGTTCACCAAGTACTGTTGATTTTTGTGTCTGTGGGACAGTCGGAATAGAAAATCTCACTATAAAAAAGTGAACTGGCCTACACGAGACCTAAACCGTAATGAGAAAAATTTAGTTGACGAGCCTCTTGTAGATCCTAAGGATGTTCTCCTTCCCCCATTACATATTAAGTTGGGACTAATAAAAAATTTTGTCAAGGCCATAAACCAGGAAGGACAAGCTTTTAAGTACTTGAGAGCAAAGTTTCCCAGGTTAAGTGATGTAAAAGTCAAGGAAAGCATCTTTCTTGGGCCTTAAATCCATAAAATCGTAAATGATCCTGCTTTTGACATGATTTTAACAGGAAATGAAAAAAGGAGCCGGGGAAACCCTTAAGGGAGTTGTACATGAGTTTTTAGGCAAGAAAAGAGATGATAACTTCACAGCATTAGTCAAAAACCAGAGCTAATAAAAATGTTTCATTGTCATTTTCGTTTTTATCACCCCAAAATTAGTGGAAATTGACTAACTTGGTGTAGGAAACATTCAAAAAATATTTTTTTGTTGTGCAGTGTTATCGGACACGGTCTACTTCACATACAACTTCATGGCCGAAGCGTTAGCTATATATACAGCAGCCAAATTTCAAAACCAAAACCTCAACAAATTTTTTATAGCTAGCGAGATAGTCTTTCGTATATTTTGGCAATAAAGAATACTTTGTACGATTCACCACCTCTGATCTTTGAAATTAAAATTATTTGCATAAAAAATCCTAAAAAGATCAAGATTATTTCGGTTCCATCACTCGTTAGAATACTAGGTAATTAACAGGCCGACGCTGAGGCTTTGCGAGCAAAACATGGGTCTTTGCACTGTGTCCAGACTTTTATGAATCATGATATTTCAAACTACTACACAAGCCGGAAGGACATGCAATGGTCTAAATACCAGCCTAAATGCCTACAAA
Source organism: Trichopoda pennipes (assembly GCA_030448955.1). Taxonomy (NCBI): domain Eukaryota; kingdom Metazoa; phylum Arthropoda; class Insecta; order Diptera; family Tachinidae; genus Trichopoda; species Trichopoda pennipes. Next base: position 27,289 of record JASKUP010000096.1, read on the forward strand.
AATTTTAATCCAAGTGGAAAACGCCCAAGTGCCCCAGGAAGAATTTTAACCCTGTAGTTAGAATGAGAACTGTTAATCTGTACTTATAAATATTCACTATATAGATCCTAACGTCCGTCCTAATTGCTCTACCTGTAATACGCAACAATTTCCCATGTATTTCACAATATAAGAACAAAACTCTTCCAATTTATCCCTCCATCAAGCTCCATAAATTCATATTAAACCTGTAATCTTCTTCACAAATTACAAATGCGCTTATATAATTTTACAAAACGAAAGCCTTATAATTGTATTATTGTAATTAATTATTAATAAATAAATAAATTAACAAAACAACCAAAAATACAAAAATAATAAAAATTAATTTTATTACTTTTTTTTTGGTTTTTTTGTTCCAGTGAACGACGTTATGAGGAATTGTGTCGTAATATAATAAATGACATGAATCAATATGGCCTATCAGTGGTAGATGATTTCTTGGGTCGTGAAAAAGGTCTACAGATTTTAAATGAAGTCCATAAAATGTATTCAGCGGGTGTCTTTAAGGTCAGTGTAAAGATGTTCTTTTAATATAAAATTAAAAAAAATCACCTAAATTCTAATTTAACTTTCAGGATGGACAATTAGTTAATAATATGAAATCAGAACAAGATTTACGAACAATCCGGGGTGATAAAATCACTTGGGTAAAAGGTGTTGAACCTAGTTGCTCAAATGTTGGTTATCTTATAAATCAGGTAAGTTTTTGTTTTGCTAAAATGCCAGGTGGCTGGCATTCTACCTACATGGGCAGTTACGTGTTTAACTGTAGAACTTCCTAAACGCGAACACTGACTCACCACTACGTATTGGATGACGGCTTGAAAATGATGTCTTCACATCGACAATTCTCGTCGTTTACACCGAACGAACAACAGCCAGAAAGGACAGAGAAAAATAACAACAATATTTCATTTACTGGTGGAAGAATCTAAACAACTTCATTGTAAAATGACCTTATTGACCTTTTTTTTATTAGAGTGTTTTTATGGAGGTATAGAACTTTGAAATGGAATAAAACAAAAATGAATTTTTTCAATTGACATGAAATTTACTTTATTGTAAAAGATAATCTGACATTATTATATAAATACTAGCGCACCCGTTCGCCACGTTGGCTTCGTTTTTTGTAATTTTTCGTTTGGCGATTAAAAGATGAAGAAAAATTACTTTTTTTGTTTTATATTTGAAAAGGAAAAATTTTATTTCATTGCAGAACAGTAATGAATTCATTTCGATTACAAAAATGAAGTGGAATTTAGTTGAACTTCTCTAAGTAAAAAATAAAAGTGAATTCAAAGTAAATACTGAATCGAAGCGTTATATGTGTCCGCAAATTAACCGTTTCATTTAAGTGCTCTTTGGTAAACCACATTTCTTGTTTTTTTGTTCTGACGTTAACACAAACAAAGCGGATGGTTCGCCAACTCGTGAACACGCAACCCAACACGCTGCCCATGTGAAAAACAATGATTTTCTAAATTTATCCCGCAAACACTAAGCGATTGGCCTTGCGACTTGTTAATTGTCATTGCGAACGCAAGGCGAACCGGAAATTGCAATCGTTTGAAGTCAAACGGAAAATCAGTCGGAATCATTGGTATTCGAGGAATACATACATTTTCACCTGCATACTTTCCGTTAATAATGGTTGCCTCTATCAAATTCGGCATAAGTCTTTTCACCGCAAGTCGAGTACCGTTACAAAGTCGCGGTGGATTCAAATTATGCAATATCATAATAACTGAACCAACTTTGAGTTGCAAGCTATGTGGTGGAAATCCTGGTTACTCAAGAGAGTTCAAAAACTCCGTTGGATAATTTACTGCATCGTCGGGATTTGTTATGGAATCAACGGATTTCTATGTCACCAAATCGCCATCGATTTTTGATGGAATGGTGAAATTCAGTGCGTGTACATCATTATTCTTTGCGGCGAGAACTGCTCGCTCGTTGACTTAACCAAGCATAATTCTGATAATTCTCACTTATGTTTGGGAAAACATTTTCAATAAGAGCTAATTGAGAGTCTACAAATCGGCAAAAGTCGTTGGTAAGAGTAATTAATCCAGCTGTCGCATCAACTGGGACTTTTCCATTTCCAACAGCTAACAATTGGTTGGAAAATTGTGCAGCATTTTGATCACTTTGAAGTTGAACTCTCATATTAGTGGTTAGCGGTACTGTTTTTACGTTATTTCACAAAGGTGATGCCTTCAGGCAAGCATTCAATTCATCTGCCTGCCAATAATATCAAGCCGCCAAAGTTATTGTTATTTCGCCGAAGATCCTTCAGTGTGAAGTTAAGTGCTTCAAGTGATTTCCTATGTGCCATTGTGCGCTCATCCCAAACAGTGATGCTTGCATTGCATCAACAATATTCCCATTGTACTGGATCGGGAAATATTGCATGCTCGAGTAGCAATTGTGTTTAAATTGAGTGGCAACTTAAGCACAGCATGTGCAGTACGAACCCATCGAGAAGAGCCGCCGCAATCCCAGATGATGCTAACGCCAAAGCTATGTCACATCTCGAGCGAATAGTGGCCAAAATCAAAGAAATGTTTTCCCTGTTCCTCCAGGTGCCTCCAGGAAGAATAGACCACCAGTTTTATTGTCCACCGCTTGCATAATTGTTTCGTATATTAGTTTTTGCTGTTCATTCAGCAACGGCACATTATTTCGAAAGAATTCCTGCAATGTATCAACATTATATTGAAGCTCTCGATTCAATTCTTGGACGAATGCAGCGTGCATCGATCGATCATTCCTACTTCAGTCAGTAGCTTGTTTGCAATAGTCAAGCATTGATCCTCAATAAGAATCAATCCTTCATTGTATATTTCATCGGTTATTTGCATGTCGGGACTATTCGAATGCGCAAGCGATGCCAGATATCTTCACATATGTCGTCTTCCATAACTGAATTGGTTGTGAGGGGAAACATGTGGTGATGATAATAGCGAACAGCGTTCGTATTTGCTACGCATTTGATGAAACAACTGAACTCGCAAGTGTTAAATTCCAATGAGAATCGTTCTCCAGCAAACCCAATAGTTGACATACTTCTCAATATGTTTGGCATTGGTGGCCATTCGCAGTTTTCAAATGCGCAAATGATTTTGGTCCACGTACATTTACCAACAGCAGTCGCAAATAAAAACAATCATCATTTCTAGGATGAACATTATACATGCGACCTAGCGCACGGCGCCCTCTAATTAAAATGAAACGTACTTATTTTCGTGAGGGATACTCATACACCACGTACTGGTGCCGTTGTAGTACATGCTATGTATCAGAGATGGCGCTGTATGTGAAAAATGATTTAGCTGTTTTCCTGCTTTTCTCTTGAAATTTTTCCTGAATTTTCTTTGCTATAAACCTCACGAAGCCCGAGACCTTTCCAACGAATGCAGAACCGTGGAAATCGGTTCGTGCGCTCTGAAGTTATAGCGTCAGATGACTACTTTCATATTTATATATGCTGGCTCGGACGTAGTCTAAACTGAAGATCTGATTTTCGATGACTTTTTCAAATTTGATGGCCGTATATCGGCAAAACGCGGCGAAAGTTGTCGGTCGAGTAGTCAATCGTTTCGGACTAACCGGCGCACACTGGCGACCTCACATAACCCCACAGAAAATAATCTAGAGGTGTTAAATCACACGATTTTCGAAGCCAATTCACGGTTTCGAAACGTGAAACTATGTGGCTACCATACGAGTGATTATAATTCTCAAATATGTATATGCTGAGACACCACTGCCTCCAGAAAAACTGACTATTTGGTGTGCTCTATGAGCTGGTATAAAATCATTGGTCAATGGGGACCGCTACAGAGCCATGATTACTCATTTTTTCGGTTATCAATTGAAGAGCCATGATATTTAGGAGACAGCGCAAACCGCAATTGATTTATTGAAGGAAATGTTTGGCAAGCATATAGTTTCACGTTTTAGACCTGTAAATTGGCCTTCAACATCTTTTTTTTTTATAAAGAGAAGTAGCACTTCAGGCAACAATGCCTATTTAGTCAAGTACCGTGTTACATTCTTTAGGAAAGAGATAGAGGAGACATGAAACAGGTGGTGAAAGTAGATGAATAGCGGAAATTAACTGCCGTATAAAGAGAGCACAGCGACCAGTGACTATGCCTTCATCGCTGAGCAGCCCCACCGGCAGTCAATTTTTAATTTTTTGTAGTGAAAAAAACCAAGGTCTTCATTGGGAATCGAACCCACAACCCCCGTACTAATAAGCTAGTACACTACCTACTAGTCTACAAGGGCACCATTGCGATTGACCGACGCTAGATTATTTTCTGTAAGGAAATGTGAAGTCGATATCTATGTCGATAAACGCTAAATGATTGGCAACTTGGAAGGCAACATTCGCCGCGTTATAGAAAATTAAAGCTCCATATTATAGACTACGTCCGAGCCAGCCGTGGCGGCTGAAGTTATATTCAAACTATATGCAGAAGAAGAAGTAGTCATAATGTTATGAATATTTCTACTCTATTCGTAAAACCTCGTTTATATGGTGACTTTTAACTTCATTTTATTGTATGTTGTAGCGAGCACAAAAATTTTAATTGTAGATAGTCGGACAGACATTTTAGCGATAATTCTATAGTTACGAGATCAGGCGTAAAATTTGACAAAATACATTAGAAAGCGATAGAAATCCTAGATTTTTACAATGACGAGTCCATTCAAATTCAGCTTGGCTGGAATATGTCAAGAGTCATGACATGTATTAAATGAATGAATCCATTCGCCATATATTTTTTTTCGGACTAAACAAGCAAAGAATTTGCATAAATAATTTTAGTTATTTAAATTTTGTGTATTTTACTTTATTCTAGATTGATGCTGTCATTTGCCGGGCAAATAGTATGAGAAATAATGGAAAATTGGGCAATTACGTTATAAAAGAGAGAACAAAGGTAGGATTTTTAAATGCATTTTTTAAAGTAAATCCAAAATATAAATACTCTTTTGGGGGTTTTAGGCCATGGTTGCTTGTTATCCAGGTTCGGGTTCCCATTATGTCATGCATGTTGATAATCCTAACAAAGATGGCCGTGTTATAACAGCAATTTACTACCTGAATCTCAACTGGGATTCACAAAATAGTGGTGGGGTCTTAAGGTAAATAGAAAGAATTTTTAACAAATTTATTTTTATTTTATTTATTTTTCTTATTTTCTTTATTTTTTTTTTATAGAATTTTTCCCGAACAAACAAAATCTGTGGCTGATATAGAACCAAAGTTTGATCGTTTAATATTCTTTTGGTCGGACAAAAGAAATCCCCATGAAGTACAACCCGCCCATAGAACACGTTATGCCATAACTGTTTGGTATTTTGATGCCAATGAACGTGAACTGGCCTTAAACCGTTGTAAAAGTACCCAAAATTCAAATAATACCAATATTAGCAATAAAAGCACTGAATTACATACAAAACAAAGCAATAAAACAAACAAGGGCACATCTAAATTAGATGCTGCTGCAACAAAACCATTAAATTCTACATCTTCCCCCTCCTCCTCCTCCTCTACAAACTCACCCGCTAACACATCTTCTTTACAAACAACTTCCCTACCAAACACGCAACCACCAATTAAAGATAATTTCAAAAATCCTGCGACTTCCATTAGTTCAATACAAAATTTAAGCAGTTCCGTATCGGTGGTGCATCAAACATCTTTTAAATAACAAACAATTTTAATATAATAAACTTTTCTATAAAATTATTTACTAACAATAATATTTTATTTTATTGTCTCCTTAAAAACGCTTATACACTTTTAATCAAATCAGTAAACACAATACAAAATTGTTCTTAATTTCCGTTTAAAGTAAAATTGGGTTAATTAAGAACAAACTGCTGTTAGTACCTTTAATTTAATATCAAATCGTTTAATCATAGTTTAATTTGAAAGCAAAACAGTCATTTACATACATACAAAACCAATAATTAATATTTTATTAAGTTTAAAATCAAATAGGAAAGAAAACAAAACAAAAGCAAAACAAAACCAAGAATCTTCTATATTAGTAGATTTAATGAATTATTATTATTATTATAATTATTATTATTGCTATTATTACTATAACACATACAAATAAATAAATACATAATAAATTTATACTTCTTTAGCTAGAATAACAAAGTATTAAAAATTATTTAATATTTTACTTATACTCAATATATTAAAATTTAAAATTATGTATGTTATCTCTTTGATATGATGATATGGAAACTATAATAATTAATTGAATTTGTATATAATAGTGTTTCTTTAAGCAAAGATTTTGTATATTTTACTTTTTTGCAAATAACAAATAAATTTTAGTAAAAAAAAACTATTATAATATATCAAGGACCAAATATAACTATTTTTTAATGTTAAATAAGAGCACATATACCTACCTGTATATGGGTAATTTGTTAAAAAAATATGTTTTAAGGTTGTTCTCCTTACCCGTAAAGAATTGTTATTTTATTTTGTGCAGCTGTTTCTCTAAAAATGTTAAGGTAAACAACTGAAAATTAATAATAAGATGCTCCTGGCTAATACTTGCCACCAAAAAACTTACTTAAAGCCCGAAGTATTCAAACCGCTGTTATGATATAAGCAGAGCTAAAATAGAAGTTTGTGATAATTTCATTATAGAAAACTCAACCTGCACTATTCTTCTTAAGGACTTAACACCTTGGGAACAGCAAAAAATATTTTACTGCCAGAAAAGATTCGCATTTTTAATCATTTAAATTACAAAAAAGAACACCATTTCTCATCTTTCATCCTTGGAGCTGCACAAAAGAACGCCTTTTTTTAACGCAATAGCCAAAACACACACTTTTTCTATATAAAAAATGGAATGTTTTACAAAATTTAGAAAAATGACAAATTATTGGAATCTATTCCAAGAAGATTAAATGCTGTAGAAAATCAAAAAGAATATGCAACCAAATATTAATTAATGCATAAACAATCAATTTTAAAGACTGTGTTTGTAACACGCTACGCAAGTCCTTGTTATTATATAGGGTCCGCCAAATAACTTTTTTTTTTAAATGCTATAAACAAAACTACACAGCTTCGGCTGTGTGGCACATAGCGCCGTCCAGTTGAAACCAAATGTTGCCAATACCCTCTTCAATTCTTGTGAACAAAAATTCTTTCAACATGGCCCGTTAACGATCGCCATTGACTGTAACGGCCACTCCTGAAATATGCACCAAAATCCGCACCAAAGAGTGACTCGTTTTGGGTGCGTCGGCTTTTCAATGTATTCGTGCGGATTTTCTGTGCCCCAAATGTGACAATTTTGCTTGCTTACATACCCGCCAAGATCAAAATCAGCTTCATCTGAAAAGATGATTTTGGTTTTGCAAAATCGGCATCTTCTGTTAGTCGATCGCAGGCCCACTTAGCGAAGCGTTGTTCAAGCGTATACACAACTATTTTCGTTCAGCGAAAGGATAAAACACATTATCTGTCAAATCAAACATGAGCTAAGTGTTACCATTCACGAAATAAGCACTAGTTGAAAAAAAACGTTAGATGGCGGACCCTTTAGTTTTAAGGTGTTTTTGAGCATTTTTTTTATTATTTCTATTGCTTTAAGTACATTTGCTAATATGCAGAATAAATATTTTAAGGCGTGATAAGATTTATCTAACCTGTGTGTGTCATAACTCGATGGTGGTCAAACCACTGGGGCGATATGATACAAGCGTGATTTGATTTACATCTGCACCGACTATATACAGCCCAATCACGAATATTCCCTAGGAATTTCTTTCTCACGGAAAATAAATTTCTCGAGAAAAAATTCCTCCAATCACAAATTCCGCGGGAACAAAAAACATTAAAAAGTGGCATCATTGAGTTTTTTAACCAACTGTTTTGTTTATTTACATTTATTTTTCCTTTTTTTGTTTGTAACTTAAGACTTTTTATTTACTTACAAACGTTCATCGGAGAATTTTCTTTTTAATTTAATTAAATAAATTAAACTATAAAAAGAAAAATATAAAAAATTGTTTTCCAAAAATTTTTGTAGTGCCTCTTTGTTGCCTTTAAAAAACCCGCACGCTATATCTGTGTTTGCTTCCATTATGGTAAGCAAATGCTGCATTTGCTGTTTATTTGTGTTTTTTTTTACCTAAAAACAGAAGTTATAAAACTAAAAAAAAATTTAAAAACCAAACATTACTTACATTTTTGTGCAAACTCCCTTCTATATAGTAGGTGGAAAAAAACTTGAAAAATAGCAATGTTTTCTCCCTTTTTTTTCATTTATGATACCTACTTTTTTTCCCCGCCGAATTTTTTTCTCTTCTCACAATTGAAAAAAAGGGAAAATATTTATTCATAATAGGAGAAAAGGGAAAAGGGAGAAAACTC
>JASKUP010000097.1:0-258641 GCA_030448955.1 Trichopoda pennipes
TCACATTGGAATGTGGGGTTTCCTATTGCATGCAGAAGGCATGGCAATATCGACACTGTCACACACACTACACTTCGTTGTCCTTTGATCTTTCTGTTAGTAAATTCTATCTTTAATGCTGAAATTGTTTTTGTTCTAATTCTTCTAGTTGGAATAGCTTTCTTATGTCCTCTATGTATCCAAGTTTGTCTTGAATAGTTTTTGTGGTGTAGGTTCTATTTGGAGTTTTCTTTAGAGTTTTCCATAAATCTTTTAATTTTTCTAAGTTTCTTCCATTTGGTTTGAATTAATTTTATTTTAAACTGTCGTTACAGCATTATTAGTATTATTCCTATATTTTAATACATAATTCTTAAAGTATTTATTTATCTTATAGGCTATTATTAATATGATTACTACTATAGTTAAAGTTAAAATGTGGTCCGGTACCACCTTTTCGTTCTTCGCCTCGCCATACGTTTTCTTACCTTATTTCCCGAAATGGGACCATAACAATTTGTATTTAATTTGTATTTTTAATTTTTCTTAACTTGTTAATTTAGTTTTTTATTAGCTTCTTTTCTTGTGTGCTTGTTGCAAAGTTTATTTGTTCGTACAGGATGGCTATTGCCTTTCTTGATTGGTGTTTCTTGCCTGCTCTTTTCTTTTTCTGTGCTGGTGGCTTTACTACATCGAGTATTGGTTTTTTATATTGTTGTATTCTTCTAGTGAGATGGGTTTTGGTCCAGTGTTTAGGGGAGTCGGTATGTATATTGGCGTATTTATTTCTTCTGTCTCGTAGGTTGTTGGAGTGTATTCGTTGTTTTTATTAACTGTTCCCACTTCTTGAAAATCTGGTCCACTTCTGCTTGGGACGTCATTTAGTTGATTTTTCCAATTTATTGTTCGGTTGACAGGACGTTATGGGTTGAATTGCAAGTCTGAATTTATTTGGTTGTTTTTACTGCTTATATACTAATATGAAAATCTAGCTTATCATCTAGAATTGAGTGGTTTCTAATTCCACTCAATTTGTAACATAAACAAACAGTATCAGCAACATGCAAGCGGTCAACAACACAACACATGCCTAATACATTGTATCGATGAATTTGATATCTTAAATGTGTCAGCATATTTACAACTGCGTTATTGTAACACTCTACATGAGTTGTGTTGGCTTGCACACACACTATACATGCCGTATGACTACACGATACACTACATACAGAATAGGAGGAATGCTTTCTCAGGTGGGTAATGGGACCGAATAAGTCATTGGCTACTGAAGCAAGGTACTGTCCAAGCCCGAAAAAAATGACTGCGTTACACGACGATAGCTTCCAGCCGTGCTGGAGTGTGTTAAACATTACCACTAATACTTTTATGGTTAATACATTATTTCAAGTACTGACCAATCCGCATTACGGTGGCTGCTGCAATTTAAAAACACCGAAGTGCAGCTCGCATGCTGGATTGAACGTCTGCTGAGCTATGACTTCAGCATAGTGCACGGAAAGGCTGAAAACACAATAACGTTGATGTCCTTTCAAAACGACCAATGTGGAATGTGGAATGCAAGCACTACAAAAAAGTCGAGGAAAACGAATCCATCATTGATGTGCGGTACATCTAAATTAAATCAGGTGAAGACTGGTCTAAGACCCAGAATAGGGATCCATTTTGGAAAATAATTTACTGGCTAAGCTGGAGAACGAAAGACTAGACCTTAATGAAAATCGGCAGAAAGCCCACTGGAAAAATCGTACTGCATTCAGTAGGATAGCCCCTTTAGGCTTGAACGTAGTGTACTAGCTTGTCAGTCTGGAGATTGTAGGTTCGATTCCCAACAAAGACCTTGGCTGTTTTTTTCACTACAAAAATAAAAATTGACTGTCGGTGGGGCTGTTCAGTGTTGAAGGCTGTAACGACACGTTTCTGCTGGGTGCTGGGGTAGATCAGCGGTCGCAGCCTAATTTTTGTCTAAAGAAATAAAACTCGGGGTTTCTTCAATTGGTTAATAAATAGTACATTGTATTTATTAAATCAGTGAGTAGTGTTCTGTCTTTCCTAATGCTAACACGTGTTGTATTTTGTCGCTGTGCTTTAATTTTCCGAAAGTTAAATATCTTAAAAACTTTACTAGAAAAGAAAATAAACAAAAACTAATCTCAATGCCGAAATTATAGGACAAATAAAAATATGAAAATAACAGAATAAAATTATAACTAAAAAAAACAGAGTAGAACTAAACATTAAACACTAAATCGCAACCTGCAGTCGGAGAACAAATTAATAATGCATAAACAATAAAAGAAAACACCAAAACAATAGCAATTCAATTTAACGCGAATATGCCTTGAAAATAGAACTAAAACCAAAACATTAACAAAACAACAACAAGACAATATTAAAAGAGCAGTGACATAACAAGAGTGTGAAAAGTGGAATAAAATAAAAGAGATGGAAAAGATTAATCAAGTGATGGCACAACGGGCCGCGTTGGGGCCAAAAGGACCAGATCAGTGTTTTTATGGCTCTTGTGGTGATATTAGTGCCTTTTTTCGTCCCTATTCTACTTAAAAATATTTTGCTGCACTGTGAACATTGCATTGACTTTTGTCGAACTACTTGTGATGAAGGCCTAGCACTGGTCACAAAGAAGTTCAAAAAGCTAAGGTTAGTGGATTGGTCACAGTATAGCATGTTGGATGGTTCAGTTTTTTTTTTCTTGAATTTCCTTCATTGTCATGACAACAAAATTCAGAATTGACTTCTGTAACATACGCGGGCTGAGGGCGAATTTTTTCTCTGTATATGCTCACATTTGTCTCCATCGTCCGGACATTTTAGCCTTATGTGAAACTCAGGTGTCTGAGGATGCTGATCCACAGGGTTTTCAGCTACCTGGGTATCACCTCCTATCGCTTTTTAATTTTCACCGGGGTCTTGCAATTTACATTCGCAATGAAGTTGTATACCAGTGCCAGCAATCATTGGGCACAAATGATCCTGAATTTAGCTGTCTTTGGGTTTAATTCAGGATCAGGTCACACCCCTTGTATTTCGGGTGTCTTTACAGAAGTCCAAATACCGGAAAGGATAAAACCTTAGCTGGCTTCGATTTTCTTTCCGACTCAATATCGAAGATTCTCGACAGTTGCCCGAACAGTGAAATTGTTGTTGCTGGTGATTTTAATGTTCACAACTGTTCCTGGCTTCGCCATTCGGACCATACAACTACAGAGGGCCTGTATGTTGAGCTATTTGCCGCGCACAATCACCTTGCGCAATTAGTGAATGAACCAACACACATTCCTTGTGTTGATGGGCACCATAGTAATACACTCGACCTTTTTCTAACTTCACACCCCCAAAAGTATGAAGTTAATGTTTGTGCACCTTTCGGCAACTGCGATCATTGTACCATCTCCGCCTCCTTTTCATATTCGAAGCTTCACGACGTTACAAAATCAGCTACCAAACGTCTAAAATATATTTATGAGAAGGCTCGTTGGGCTGTGCTTAACGAATTTTTTAGGCAATTTAATTGGAAACTTTGTTTCCTAGACAATAATGTCAATGCCATGGCGGAAATGGTTGTAAACATAATTTTGTTTGGAATGAAAACCTTTATTCCATCCAAAACAATCTCGATTAAAACCAGATCTAAGTCTTGGTTTAATCAGACGTGCAAAAATGCAGTCAGATCAAGAGAGGAAGCATTCAATATCTGGCGTAAAAACAAAAACGCAGATACTGACTCGCTACGAAAAAGGGAGAGATCTTCGCCTGCCAAAGTACTAAGGCGTGAAAAACATCTATACGAAGAGCGTCTTCGTAATAAGCTTCTTGCTACTTCTAGGGGTAGTAAGAACTTTTGGTCATTTGTTAAAAGAATACGGGATAATGCTAGTTCTTCAATTCCGACTCTTTTAAAGAATGATCAAATATTCACTGACCCGGTTGACAAAGCAAACCTTTTAGCTGGTATATTTGCAAATAATTCTTATTTGCCGGAAAGCAGTCAACCACCGCCAGAGCTCGAAAGAGTATCCGTTACTATGCCAAAGATATTTTTTCGATCTCGAGCGGTTAAAAAGGTTTTAGCTGATCTCAACATCAACAAGTCCCCTGGGCCGGATGGGATACCAGCACTAGTCTTGAAGCAGTGCTCTTCGACGCTAGCGCGTCCCTTAGCAGTCCTTTTCAGCACATTGTACCAAGTCGGGCAATTTCCGAATGCTGGAAGGTTGCCAATGTAACGCCAATCCCCAAAAAGGGAGAGGCTACCAACCCTGAAAATTACCGCCCAATTGCAATTTGTTCTGCACTTTCTAAAGTGTTTGAAAGTATGGTCAATTTCCATCTTGTGAGGTACTTAAAGTCCAACAACTTACTTAGCGATCGGCAGTATTGTTTCCGTAAGGGGCGCTCTACGGGCGACTTGCTGGCCTTTCTGTCTGAGCAATGGTGTAATTCCATTCATCACTTCGGAGAAAGTAAGGTGGTGGCTCTAGATATCTCCAAAGCATTCGATAGAGTGTGGCATAACGCACTTCTATCAAAACTTGCCGCTGGTGTCGGTGATAATTTCTCTAGATTTATATCTAGTTTCCTCAGAAATCGCTCTATACGAGTTGTTATAGATGGGATTTCATCAGACGAGTTCATGATTAATTCAGGGGTACCGCAAGGCTCCGTTCTTTCTCCTACTCTATTTCTTATTTTTCTAAACGAACTTCTTTGTCGAACTTTCAACCCTATATATTCTTTTGCCGATGACAGCGCCATTTGTCACTCATATTCATTTCGTAAGAGACCAGGCCATTTGGAGGTTAGTTCCAAAAGGCAGAACATGAATGATACCCTTAATCACGATCTCGCGACAATCTTGGAATGGGGTCGTGTGAATAGAGTAGATTTTAATGCTCGTAAGACGCAATGTTGCATGCTAACGCATAGATCTGAGTTCGGTAGTGGTGCTGCATCTGTTACTATGGGTGATATAGATATTACGGAGTCGGAAGCTCTTGATGTTCTTGGCATGAAAATTCAGTGCGATGTTCGATGGACTAAACACATTTTTCAGGTTTCTAAAGAAGCTTTCAAGTGCCTTGGTTTTCTAAAACGGTGTAAAAGATACTTCACTCCATCTGATCTCCGTACTATCTATACCACCTATGTCTGTCCGAAAATGGAATACAACTCTCATGTATGGGCCGGCGCTCCAAAGTCTATTTTGGATTTACTCGACCGCGTACAGGAGAGGGCCAAGAGGCTCATTGGGGACGGTAGGGTATCCAACTCTATTGATTCTCTAGAGCATCGACGCAATGTGGGGTGTATTTCACTGTTCTATCGTTATTACAATGGAAAGTGCTCTAATGAAATTAGGGAACTTGTTCCCGATACTCACACGTTTTCGCGTTTAACACGATTTTCGTTGAGAGCACATCCATTTGTGGTTGATTGGCCAGTGAATCGCACTACGCATTACAGGGAAAATTCGTTTTTTAGCAGAACAGTCCGTATGTGGAATAAAATCCCTCCGGAAATCTTTCCTGTCACTTTCAATCTGGGAAAATTCAAACTGAATGTTCACAGACACTACTCCCTCTTTCCTCCTTCCCGTAACCTAATTTCCTAGTTCTGGCACAATGCTTTGCATATGTAGGGGTCATCCCCTGAGTGCTGGTCCGAAAAAAAAAAAAAAATTAAATCAACAAATTCAAAACAAAAAAAAACGTTAATCACCGATACCGAGGAACTCCCAAAATCTACGTCCCACTGAGTTTTACACTCGTCGGTGTCTTTGCGTTATCGATTCAACCATGGAACAGCCCCTGGGCAGAAAACGAAGAAAGGAAGCACGGCTCCGACTGTATTACGTACCTATGGAGAGACCAGGCTCACGGACCGCCAATTGCAAGAGGAACACTGCACCTGATAGTTGTATCCGTTAACTGTAGTATTCACAAACCTAACCTCCGTCGTACGATGGGTCTGACTGTTGTGCCTAAGCTGACCAGAATCACCGTCACCTACTTGCTCGTGCATACCTGGATATTTGCTTCCTTCGCCTCCTGAGATCTGCTCCGCTCGCGGCGCCTGACTTTCTCTACCTTAACTAATTTTTTTTTTCTTATTTTGCAAGATAATCCCCTGAAATCAAATCCGGATTGATTTTGCCTAACTGCTTCTGAAACACAAAGCCAAAAGCATATTGAAGTTGTGAAATTTTGCTGACGTTTCAAAAATTGCCAACACAAATATTTTGGTAATTAAACACCTTCTGCTTATATACACATGTGTTTGCTACTCTACTTATGTGTTGATTACACTAACTGATCGGTAACACTACAGTAGGCACAAACCTGGATAAACTGGATAAACACCACTGCCCAGGTTGTGACCTCACTGTTACTATGGCAAGTACCACGAGGTAAGTTAGGGTACGAGGGAAATACCCCACTAGAACACAATATATATTTGCCGAAGATACTCAGAAATATTTGCAAAATATTACCCGTTATCTATCGGCCGGTTGCACAGCAACTGAGCTCTTGTTCATAAAATTCTTTATTATATGTATATCCCTTCGCCGCCACACACAAGTACACATACACCATCTCCATAACCGATATATAAAACAGCCAGTTGTACCCTTACGTAATGGTGGCGCTGCCCAATGAGCTGCCCTTAAATTTAAAATATAAAATAAAATACAATAAATTTTTAGTATGCTGTAGATGAAAGAACCTCTCTCCCCCTTTTGGGCTGCACACGTATAATTCGATTAATTAAGTTATCAATGCTATCAATCAAGAATTTGTCGAAATCCTCTCCAGAGATACAAAAATTTGCACGTAAGATGAATATTTCGCAGAATGACTTCTTAGTTAAATTTTTAAAATATACTTGAGTCGCTCGGCTCTTAAACGTCATACTGGACATTTGTTGAATACAGCTTAAACAACTAAATAGAAAAATCCAAACGGTAAATATGAAGAGAAAATTCGTTTTTACATATTTACGTGCAGGAAAAATTCAACAAAAAAATGTTTCCGAGTTCATTTCACTGGTCGAAAAAGGTTATCCCTTTAGTCAAGGTTTGGTGGGATGTCTTATGATGGAGTGCAAATGCAAGTGATGTTCTATGAGCAAAATGTTAAAACGTTAGACAAAGTATACCATGAAGTAGCTTTGGAAGTCGTTATTAAACCACTTACTCAATACCTTTTATAAAACCACATGGGCTTCATAGCGGGATTCTGCGGTGTCATAAGGTTAAAACAAGGTGAACCTCTGGGAACCCTGATCTAAACCCACTTACAAATCATGGACATAGTTTGCCACAAAAGTTATCCCAACTGCATTAGTTCGTGCTGTGGTAAATTTTCCGACGCATGTGGTTCGCACAGTTATTGAAGATTGGTCAGTGCATTTTCTTTGGAAACGGTTATGAAATTTTTATTCATAAACTTTTTCCGAAAAAATCTGTCAAAATGTTCACTGGTTTTATAAGTAAAAGCTTTCGAAGTTATTGAAATAACAAATGAATGAAGATTGTACTGCATAATTTCTTTAGTGCATTTTTATAGTTTCTCGGAATTTCGGATTTTTCCCATTTATTATACAACATACAATCTCTGTACGAAATATAGTAATAGTATTCATTCACTTATTTTAAAGGAGGTTAGACGTATTATTACTGTTTGATTTAGTTTTATTTTGGAAACTTTTTCATATTACTCGGCCAGGATTTAATATACTCCCACTTTAGTTTCCCTTGGAGTTTTTACATAGATCTTAACGAGTAAACAGATAACGGTATCAAGCATTGCACCGGTCATTATCTGTTTCCTTTTTGTAATAACTTTGGATTTGAACACCATTGAAGCTACATATGTATATTTGAAATAAAAACGGAAAAATTAAGTAAATATTTAATATAAAGGAAATTATAAAACAGATTTGGGCCTTCGGGCTGGATTGCCGGAAAATTTGAAATTCAAAAAACCATCCCTAATTAATTTGTTTTATCTTTAGTAAAAAAAGGATCGCCATATTGGTCATCAATTCACATCCCAATTTCTTGGAATATTTTGTTGAAAGGAAAAAATTAATTGTGTTTGTTTAATTTATCATTTTCCCATACCTAAATTACATTTGGTGGTAAAATAATAGACAAATAAAAATGGTAGTGTTATTGTTGTTGCTTGTGTTACAATTCGGTTCTTTGACGTTTGCGTTAATTTATTTTCTACTGTGCGTTCTAGTTATACAGGTGGAAATAATAAATTAATTCTTTATTCTTTCTTTTTTTTGAAATCTTAGTGAGTGCTTCGTATATATAATTTGTGTTGAAAAGAACAAAAATAATAAATATTTTCAAGTGGAAACAAAGCCAACCATTCAATTAGTTAATACAAATAAAATTAATTATTTATGTACGAAAATAGTTGGGCTTGTTGTAGTTTTTGCATTTTCTTTTTGGGTTGCTAAATTGTACACTACGGTCGGTCAGTTGGACTCACCGTTTGTGTGAAACTAACATAATAAAAATTAATTCTTTTTCAATTTATTTAATCTTTTGGAATTTGAAATTAAATTGATTTATAAATTCAGTGAATTTGTTCGATTAAGTAAAAATTAAAATTTTTAAGGAAGTGTTTCATCACTTGACAGATTTATTAGAGCTTTGAGGCTCACTTTAGCTATATGAAGGAAGGTGTTTATACTTGAAATACTTGAAAAGTTTCTCGGATAGGATAAAGTCCACTTATGAAATATGCTTAGATTTTTTGGAAACATCAAAGGATGTAGATTCCGATGAGGGCGAAAAAATTTCAGCGTAGTTATACGTTGTTTGTGTCTTGCTTAGGGAAGATAAAGGCCATTTAATTTAAATTTTAATCGAAATTCTAAAAGATTATCAGGATTGGATCATGACAATTCTGATCCGAAGATTGCCTTTCGTGGCATACACTTGGAAATTTATTCACTCCTCTCTATTGGAATAGTTCTCAACTTAGTAACATCTCACGATTGTGTCATCTGCTGCGAAAGGTTAGTGGTGAGGTTAAGGAAATAGAGTTCAAGTGTCCTCTTTCTAATCAGGGTTTCGACATCGCATGGGAAAGTCTCAGGAATACCAATGGAATTCGTCGCCATCTACCTCTCGCAGTCTTACTTCAGGTCCTGTGAATCGTCGAGTATTTCATGTGCCTTAGGATCAAACTGTGTTAGTAGCAATGGTGAATATACGGCACAAGGGTATTACGTACCCATCTCGGGCCCTGATTGATCCCGCTTTGAAAACTTCGTTTATTTCTGAGCGGGTACAGAACGTTTGAAAATTTTTACGCATTCTACCAAAATTTCTGGTGCGAGCCAATCGGTTTTTGCTACTGCCAGGAAGATTTTTTCTATTGAAATATTTATCTCTCTTATATTTATTGGTTAGTTTATTTACTTCGGCACTTGTTTTACCGAACATTTCGGGTAATTTTTAAAGGTTGAAAGTCGGGAAAATATGACAATTTTACGTTTGACAGATCCTAGAATTTTTTATTGTAGGTCGGTTGATGTTTTATTAGGTGTGGATTTTTGACCTCGGATAATTATTGGGGATATTCTCGAAATTGACTCAGGTCTCGTTATTGGCTCAGAACACCGTAGTGTTTAACGCATCTAATAAGACTGTTAACGGAAATAGCCTCAACGATTGTTGTAATGTTGCAAAATAAAAAAGGCTTTTTATTAATCTGCTTAATTGAATTGCCCTAGAGCTCCTCAATTAGAGCTCATATTTTAAACGCCAATAATTATTTATTTCGACGGCTTATATACCAACAATGAGAATAATCTAGATTTTAGGTTTGAGTGACATCACTTAATTCTACGCTTAGATATAATTACATATAATATTATTATTAAAATTATCAGGCTAATCAGATAATATAGTGTAATTAATATAAGTGTTTTGAGTGTAATTACAATATTTATAAGCATATATACAAACGTATAAAAAACTCAAAATAATTAAAAATGCAGTGCACTTATCAGTATTTATCTAAAATAAAGTAACAAAAGCATATTGATGTGATGAAATTTTGCTGACGTTTAATAAATTGCCAACGCAAATATTTTGGTAAATTAACACCTCCTACTTATATGCAGATGTGTTTGCAATTAAGACTGTTTGTTACTCTACTTATGTGTTGATTACACTAAATGGTCGGTTACACTACATTGTCTCTATGTCGGAACCACGTTACAAACGGAAGCGGATCCAATTACGTTGCGATCTAATTATACAAAGAGGAAGTTTTGTCTATGATTGCGAGACTGTGTGATCCTATAGGTTGGTTAGGACCAGTGATATTGATGGCGAAAATTATCATGAAGAAAGTTTGGCGACAAGAGTAGTATGGGAAAAATTTGTTGCCTCATATCATGAAGTTAACAATATGCGGTGATTGGTTCGTTATGAACCTGGGTCATCTGTCGAGCTTCATGTTTTTTCTGATGTATACGGGGGCGATATTTATAAGTTTGGAAAATTCCGATGGCAAGGTGTTTGTTAATTTATTAACCTGTAAGATAAAGGTTGCTCCCATTAAATTTGTTTCTGTTTCTTTACCTCGTTAGGAGCTTTGTAGTGCAGTTTTGGCGCCTTTTGAAGACAGTATTAAGCGATATTATTGTGCCAATTCGTCAGATTTATTGCTGGAGTGATTCTACGACCTTCCTTTCCAGATTGTGGAAGGTCGGCTGTTCTTGGGCCACTTTTGTGGCAAACAGAGTTTGTAGAATACAGGAAATCGTTGGCAGTCATAATTGGCGCCATGTGAGGTCGGAAGATAATCCTGTTGATTTAGGGACTGCATCCCGCACTTGGAATTGCATCATAGTGAAATTTGGTGGCATAGCCCATATTGACTTCGAGAGAGTAGGTCCGATTGGAAACTGGACACGAGTCGTGAGGCTCATGCTGTAAAGTGTCGTGCTTCATTTTTTGAAAATTGGAATGATGTTTTTGAGAGATTTTCGTCTTTTGATCATGCAATGCTGATGAATATGTCTTTTGATGAAGAAACCTGTTTCTCCTAAGAGAAACAATCGACATTTGTTGTTCAATGAGTTAAGCATGTGAGAGCCTGGTCGGGTCGTGTGCCCACTTTGGGGAATGACAATGGAATTCTACCGGTGAGCTCAATATATAACTCGTCGCAGTAACTTACCCTGACGGCTAATGTAAGAAAAATTAAGGGTATAGCTATGCCAATAGAGAGGGAACCTGATGCCATAAAGAACTTTTTTGTAGGAATGCAGTTGACATATTCGATTTTTAATGTGTCGGGAAAGGTCGCGCTGGTGAAAGGCGATGAAATGCTCCTATAGTTTTAGAAGGTCGAACCTACTCGATCTCTGGACTTTCTTTGGCTTAATGCACCTTTTTTGGGTGGGTCATTTCTAGCCAATCTTCTTTTTGAAGAATAGTTAATGGTGCTTCTTAGACCATACCTGTATAGGTGCAGTACGTAATCTGCATAACTTGCATTGACTTTGTTCTATATATAATATTAAATTATTTACTAGAGGCATTATGTTTTGACACGTTTTGGGTTAAAATTTTTAAAGCACAACCGCCGCAATGCAATTCCAGCCAAAAAATTTTAAGATATAAAATGCGGTTGCTCAAAACACTTGTTAGTGAAACTAACCGCAAAAAAAATGTCGCAATTTTTTGGAAGTTGGCAGATTTTAACAGGCAAAATGAATTTCTCTGAAAAGCTGTTCAAAGGTGTAACATAAAAAGAAGACACCAAAGAAATTTTAAGGGAGCACAACAAAAATGTATATAAATATAACTAATCTACAACGGCTGAAAAAATTTGGGTTTGCAAAATCTTTTTTGTAAACACTTTTAAAATATCGTATTTTAATATATAAAAATGATGGAATGGATGAGCGTGGCGGGATGCCAGGATCATCTAGAAAGATTTTAGATGCTCACCGAACCCATACAAAGTAGCACAAGGCTTTCCGCTGCTTTAGCAAGAAAAAGTATACAAAGAAGATAAGAATTTGACATCGTAAAATCCAGACAGATATTTTGCTTTTTCTTTTGACTTGCAGAAGACATTATCCTAACCAAAATTGTCGGTGTCCATTGCATGTTATAAACGTTACTTGTATGTTTTAAATGCAGGATTCTATAATTTTCGTGATCAATATTTACGCATGGGAAGAAACTATTGCGAATAGGGGTGCCCAAGAATTTGCTTTAGAAAATGTAACCGCCCAATAGCATTTAATAGCATGCAGCGATATGTGCACTGGACAAAATAGAAATTTGAAATTGGCTTTATGAATGGCGCAGAATTATCGACCATAAATATTTATATTTTGGGCACTCCTATTTACCAAATGATGTCGATTTTAGAACTATCGAGAGTACTATAAAAAAAGATTTATTTTCTCTGACAACTCTTAAACTATTATAAAACAATGCCGAAATTGTAAAAGTTTTAAGTTGCATGAAATAAAACAAGCTACCAATCCCTTAGAGAGGTAATTCTAAGAAGGCAAAAAATATCAACGGTGAAATATTAATTTGATTAAAGAATAAAAATAAAAAAAGTTGATTCGTTTCATAAAAAGAAGTTGATTCGTTTCAATTTAAATCTCGTAGTTAACATTTTGTAAATGTAAGATTTTTATTTTATTTTTTGCTAACTCTGACAATTATGTAAGTTCTTTTGTAAAAATTAAAAGTATAAATTGTTGTTAATCACACTTAAAAAACGATTACTTTATAAATTTAATATTTAAAATATAAAAACTAGTGTAATAATGTATATGCATATTTTTTAAATTATTCAAACGCTAAACCTTAACTATCCCCATATTAAATAATATGCACTTACACAATTTATAAAGAAAACAGCTCATATATAATCAAAGTATGTATTTATATACATATATTTTAATAAAATAAACCTTCGATAGCAACGTGTAATATTAATAAATACCACGGAGTTGAACTTTATAGTACCACACACTGCACATCGTTGCAAAGTCAAAGCCAGTTCAAAAAAATACATACTATACTTTAGGGTCGTTACAAGGTATATAAGATAAAAAAATTGATCCTACTATCTTTCGGCTCATCCACCTAAAATGTGCCAATTGAATGTAAAATGAGATCGGCAAAGTTTCAGTTCAATCTGATAATATTAACACGTGCCGCATTTTAGCACCTGCCGTATTGAAAAAATTTTTTTGATTCACAAACTCAAAAATGATCAAAAACTTTTTCAAAAAACAAAACAAGCAAAAACAATAAAAGCTACAAATTAAAAAATTTTAATACAGTCATAGTCATATATACTTACACATATTAAAAATTTTAGTATGCCTAGAAATAAAACAAAATATTGGTGCTTTACGAATAAATTTGCAAATGAAAACTTCTCAATAGTAAACCTTAAAATGTATAGATAATGCTAGTTTAAAATTGTTAGCAAAAAACTTGGCGGCTGTTGACTTAAATTGCAAAAGAAGTCTACGCCTTATCTTTCAAAATTATTTACACACTTATTTTGTATGTCAAAAGTATTTACACATTCGTGAAATTAAGTTAAAAACGCTGCAATCTTTTAAAAAACCTCATTTGTTTTGATAGTTAGCAAATTTATATTGCATAAAAATAAATAATTATAGAAAAATCGCTAAAATAGTGAAAATGAAGGAAATTCCCATCGAAACGCGAGTTGAGATCGCAACGAAGTTTGGAATGGGTTCCTCGGCATCAGACTTGGGAAAAGAGTACGGAATATGTCGGGAAATAGTGTACAATTTAGTAAAGAAGAAAGCAACCTATGGAAGCCTACAAAATAGGGTCAGAACTAATCGGAAATATGTGACAAACAAAAACAAGAAGATCGTTTTATTCTTAAAATATTCGCAGAAAATCCATTCGCAAGTCCGGTTAAAGTTGCTGCAGAGGCAGAACACATCATTGGAAAACCTGTAAGTGAATCCACAATTCGGAGAAGATTAAGGACGTATGATATAAAGATAGAAAGTAATAGACATATCTGAAAAAAAAACGTCTTGAGTTTGCCATGGAGTATATCCATAAGCTAGTGAAGTTCTGGCATAATGAATTATGGACGGATGAGTCCTCTTTTCATTTTGAAGGGTCATTTGGAAAAACTTATATGCACTTTTCCAAAGGATCGAAGCATAAAGCAGTACAACCTCTTAATCGTTTCAAAATTGATTTTCATTTGAAAAAAATTTTTAATATTAAAAATTTGTTTGTATGAATGTATGTATAGTTATTAAAATTTTTTCAATTTGTAGTTTTTATTGTTTTTGTTTGTTTTGTTTTTTGAAAAGGTTTTGATCATTTTTGAATTTGTTAATCAAAAAAATTTTTTCAATTTTGATTAATTATTTATACATTCTTCTTTTTTGTTTATCCTGATAATGGCAACCAATGGTTTGGCAAAATATTGAAAAAATAATAAAAAATTAAGTTTATAAAA
Organism: Trichopoda pennipes; assembly: GCA_030448955.1. Lineage (NCBI taxonomy): Eukaryota > Metazoa > Arthropoda > Insecta > Diptera > Tachinidae > Trichopoda > Trichopoda pennipes. Next base: position 14,544 of record JASKUP010000097.1, read on the forward strand.
ATTTTTTTATTAAATAATGACCTAGTGCTTAATAATTAACTACTAAAAAATATTAAAAAGGTCAAATAACTATTATATTTTTATTATTATAATTATTACTATAAATATATACATACATATCTACCATCAACTTCCAGAGTACCAAACCAGAAAGATTTTTTTAATTGTTCACTTGTCTCATCACATGAGTGGCAGTAAATTACCTTCTAATTATCAACTCTTACGTAGCTTATTTTATAATGTGCATTGAGTAAAATTAAATTAAAAAAACTGCTAGACAATAAGGGAGGTTCTTCTTTTTTGGGAGAATGTTAGAATACCAACCAAAGATGTTCAACGTTGTGCCGCAAAGCTGAAAAAACTGTGTGATGAATTGAGAAAGCTGCAAAAAAAGCGCAAAAAGATCAGCAAGCGCCACTCAAACTCAAAAAGAGAAGGCATTCAGGTAAAGCTTTGAGGACCTATTTGACGTTGCTCATGAGAATGCTGGCTGAATAGAGGCGTCGACATGAAATTTGCTAATGCAGAACGACGAAAAGATTTTATTTATCTATTAAGTGATTTATTTATTAAATATTAACATTAGTAACTACCATTAATATTTTTTTAAGGTGAAAAATATGTAAAACTGATATCTACAACAGGTGTTAACACCACATCAGCCTATGTTAGAAGGTACAGACACAGATTTAGGAGAAGGACCAGAAGTAAAAAAAAGGAGATACCGAAGAAATTATTACTGAAAAATTGTCTGTGTTATAGGACAGATGTACTATTTCCGATAGAGATACAGTGCGAATTATAGCAGCTACAGCAGAAGCATAAGCAGAAGCACCATACGAAACCGCAGATAGCAGTTTTGACAACAACGAACTAGTTCAATCAAAAGTAGATTCAGAAATTCCGATTTTGAGCATGCTATTGTGCACTAGGATGGAAAATTGCTTCCCGAGTTCTTGAGTAAAGAAAATGCAGAGAGGCTAATAATCTTAATTAGTTGTGGCGATGAAGAAAAGTTGATAGGGGTTCCAGTTCTTGAAAATAGGACGCGGATTACTCAGGTAAAAGATGTATTATCAGCAATTGATGCGTGGGGAACAGAGCTGGAAAAATTCAGGCAATGTGTATTGATACTACTGCAGTAAATACTGGCCATCCTAGGTGAACCTGTATCGTTCTAGACTAATAAAAAAAAACCTTCATTATTTAGTATGTCGCCACCATATTTTAGAAGTTGCCTTAAAGGAAGGTTTTGATTGCGAAATGGGCAGATCCACGGCTCCTCATCCAGAAATTTTTCGAATACACAAGACTGGGTGGTCTAAGATAGACAAAAATAAATACAAAATAGTTATGGAATATGAAAATTCCATAACATTTGGTACCATGGAAAAACATTTACAGTATAACGTTTTAACGAAAACAAACATACCAGTGGAAACATACTATTAATAATTTCAAAGTAGTATAAGGTTTTTTTAGCGTGTTGCTAGTGAACATTTCGAAAATTAAAAGAAGTATTGCGTTAAGTGTATTAAAAAATTATTTCTTTATTTACCTCATTTTAATTTATATAAATTTGTCATTTCAATATACAGTTACAAAATATGAGTAAAATGAAAAAAACAAATATTAACTAATGATAGATACACATTTCAAATCACAACATTTCAACTAAGGTAAATTTTATTTTATGTTTTCACATGAAAAAAATTAGTTTAAAATCTCTTCTTGTTTTTAAGGGCTTTGAAAAAATTGTGTGTCCTTTTAATTAAAGTCGCGATATAATTTAACCCTTTCGAGCGTAAAAATCATATTAAAAGTAGTTCGAGTGCCGTCAACATTTTTTAGGTAGAAATTTTTTCTTTCGCTTAAATAATCAGCTTTTTTAAAGTTTCAAAATATTTCTTATGAACTTAGTTGACGCGTTTTTCATATCACCGTTTTTGGACTTTGGTAATCAGTCATTTTTTATAACTAAATAAAAGTTAAGAAAAACACACGAAAGATATTATAAATCCCATAGTTTACTTTTCTTACTGCGTTTTCCGTCTTGAAATTAAATATTTTTTACTTCTTTTATTTAAAAATTATATAAAATATTCTAAAAGCAGAAAACGTCTAAGAACATCTAAATTCACAAAATTCACTGTTTTTTTAATTTAAGACGAGGTACATGAGTGAAAAAGAAAACAACAAACTAAATTCAAAATAATATTTGACTTTTTGAAAGATTAAAAATATTAAATAAATATTTCGAAATCAAATTATACTAAGTTAAAGAAAACAAAAAAAAGGAAAATAAAAACAATTATTGTGTAGCTTTTGTTTTTGAACAAGCTGAACTAAATTAATTTTTATGGCTAATACGGTTTAACTTGCTTTATGTTTAAAAATTATAGAACTTCTATTTTTCCTGGCGCTTGTAGTTTTAGTTAAATATAAAAACATCAAACAAATTAGAAACCAGTAGACTTTTAATAAATTTTATCTGAGTGTTAATATTTCTTTAAGTGTTGGCTGAAAAAAAGGAAGCATTTTTTTTAAATTTTAATTATTCATTATTCTGTTTATTTTTCTGTTATTAACCGAATTGTTTCGTCAGAAAAAAAACAAATATTTATTGATGTTTTTATATTTTAGGAAAAAAAAGAAGGAAAGGAAAAAGTATAAGAAATAAGGGCTGTGTTCCTAAACATATATTTACAAGGTTGTATAGTTACTTTCATAATACCTTGTGTATATATTTTGGATACGTTTTTAAAAATTTAAATGGAAAATATCTAACGTAATTAAAATTTGTATTTATATTAACATAAAAAGTACTGTTACTAAAGACAGCAATAAACATTTGGCTCATTTTCATCAAACAACAAAACACTTTTTTCTTTTTAGTTAGACTTGGTTTAAAAAATTTAAACAAGTAAAAACCGGTATGATTTAGGGAAAGATTGAAGAATATTAAAGACGAAGACAATTTTAAAATAATATACTGATTTTTCTACATGTGTATCGTTGCTGCTGTATAACGAGCCTCTCCACGCCTCCATGACCACTGACTTGGACGATACTGTAAAGAAATAAGAAAGAAAATATTAAAAATGCATAAGTTTTTCACAGCTTCTAGGAAATTAAGATTGATTTTTTTAATGTTGAAATGTTCTTCAGAGGAAGAAGCAATTGATTAAAAAAATCATTTTATATATTTATTAGAAACTATTGTTTTAGTCGATTAACTTTGCAGAGAGTATTAATTGTTTGACGTTAGTTTTGAATTGCATTTACGACTGCACCGATGCACAAAAATATAACATTTTAGTAAATTTTCATCAAAAAACAACACCAATATTTTGGAAAGCCTTTTTTAAAGTTTTTTTTTTTTTGCGTAGGTTTTTTATTGCAAATGCAAGCAATCCCATTTTCATGTTTACTTTTTATACCATTATCCAAGATAGAAAGGGAAAATTTATATGTGGGTTATGTTTGTCATTCCATATCAACGTGTTTGTATTTTTGCTCTATTCATTTTCGACCACCAACCAAATATGTTCTGCATCCACTCGGAAACCGGTTTAAATGTGTTTACATTGAAGGTTTTGCAGAAGTAGAGAATTTTGTTGTTAAAAATCAGTTAAATCAATTAATGATGGATACACCGTCGAGATATTGGTGTTTGTTTTCTCTTATTATACTTGTTTTTTGCCTTCTACAATTTTGAAATTTCGCTTAAAAATACAACGTAATATTAAATTGTTAAAAAATTTCATAAAAAATCTTAATTTTTTTTAATGGACAAAACAAAGAAAATAAATATTTATAATTCAAAATTTCACTTAAAATGCAAAACTCGACAAAAAATATATCAAAAATTACCGTATTATTAAAATGGTTGGGTTCGATCTCTGGCCACGATATGGATAACAGTATTTTAGGTGATTTAAGCTTTTATTTAATTTTTAGTTTTTCTATTTCTTTTTGTGACACAACAACTGACAATTTATTGCTTTTGGAAATTAATAATATGGGTCAACTAGCGATGGACGAAAAAAGCTATCTTTTCTTTATTATTATTGTATTTTATTTATTGTACTGAAAACCGAAAATTGGGATAAAAACTTTAGACAACCTAGAAATCAGAAAATGACAATCGATTATTAAACATAATATCAAATGTTTACAAAAGTTTTATCAAAATACTTTTAGTTTAAAATAAAAAATTTAAATTTCAGGTGGTTTACTTTTGAGATCCTCGATCATACTTCGACTGTTACAACAAACACCAAAACAAAAAATGCAATTAATAACCAAATCGAAATCTTTCCAACTAAGCATAAGAATTTGCATTTTTTATATAAAGTTCAATTAGATTTATTTTGCACCAATATTTTGCAATTATGAAATAAAAATTATCCACAAATACAAACCTGATGGTATTTAGACTGCATGTAATAACAAATAGTATAAAATCAAGGATTAAAAATATCAGGAAGGATTAAAAATATCAGGACGATTACGTACCTGTATAAGAAATTGACCACTTCTCGTATGAGGATTTTTGTAGGCATATAATATCCATAATATGGCACACGATAACAAAGATATGGGTACAAGCATACCCAGTGTTACACCAATGCTTTTATGTTCGGCCGATTTATTATTCATCGACTTCATGTGTGTATTGGTATGAAAATCTTTACTGAATTGTTCCAGTGGTCTGTTTGTAGTTGAGGAATCTATACCTGCAAGTATATATTATTTATAAGAAACGCAGTAATTAATCAGCATTTTGATTCGTTTTACCATCTTCAACTAATACAGATGTTGCATTATTGCGATTGAAATTATTACCCTTTTGGTCAATGGCAGGGCAGAAGTTTTCTTCGCTAACAAAATTTCGATCGCAACCTGCAAAGATAACGAACACACATGTTTTAAGCCAAGTACGTGAAAGAAGAAAATGTAAAAGTTATTTATATTCGTACGTACCACGGCCTAACCAATCTTGTTTTTTGCGATCAGTACCAGTAGAACACCTGTTTACAGTGGGACACCATGTACACTAAAAATTAAAAAAATTAATTTTTTATTTTGTATTTATTTTAATGTATTTAAAAAAGAAAAAAAAAGAAAATATATTTAAGTTTAATCTCTATTCTAATTGCGATTGCTTACAGTTCGGAATTAATTTGATATATTTTATGATATTCTCATAGAAAATTTATTATCAAAAAATTTAAATCTATTACTGCTCAAGGCAAATTTTTTAAATAGTGATTATATTCAGCCAACACAGCAAAACGCTAAAAATTTTATATAAAAACAAATTATTTTTTTCATTTTTGGGGTAAAATCCACTATGTTTAACATGAGCAGTAGTGAAATGGCCATATGGATACGCTTTTCCCACAGTAATACATTTCAATTTTTGAATAACAAAATGAATAGTTTATGAGAATGTCATAACATATTTATGTTTAAAGAAGTAGATTAATTTAAAAATGATTCCAAATAATTAATATTTCTAAATATTAATTCGAATTTATATTTTCTGTTATAATTAAAATTTATAGACAGAACCGATTTTTGTGCTTTACAGTCCTATGCGATAAAACTTTGTAATATAACTTTGCTTAAGTTTAGTTTTTATTATACTTAATTAACCTCTCAGTTTCATTTCTTAATCCTTTAATAACAAAGAGGGGAATTATAAAACAGCAAAAAGCAGTCGTATTCGATGATTAAGCACAACACATTAAGTTATAAAATGCTGTAAGTTACAAGAAACATGTTTTTATATGTGCTTAGATTTTCCGACAGGGTTGATTTTATTTTTATTTGGGTACGGTTTTCCGTAGACCCTCGTCAAATTTGGTTTGTGAACAAACCGATTTCGACCGTTTGCCATCTTCAGTGTTCTCGTCGTACTAGTTGCGTTCTATTGTCAGCTGTGTTTATATAGTTCGTCTTGTTCGTGTTTCCCTTTTCGTTTGTCTGTAGGAAGGGCGTAAGTGACCGCTAAGTCACTTACGAGGGTTAAGTTCGGACACAATGACAAACATGACAAAAATGACAAAGAAGACTAGGACAAGGACTTAAAGAAAAACAGTTGAAGCGTAGAGGTTGACGTGTACAGTCAGTAATTTGAATAATAATAATAATAATAATAATAATAATAATAATAATAATAATAATAACACTAATGGAATTAAATTAATTTACTGTACTTTTAAAATAAATAAAATCGTTTAAAAGAATATGAATTGTTAATGTTTGCAAAATAAATTTAAAGAAAAAATAAAAGTGTATTGGAAATCGTAAAAATAATTAACTTGATGTGTCAATTTATCAAATTAAATGAAAGTGTTCATTGGAATTATAACAGATGCTAAATGAAACATATTCAAATAGTAATTTACAAAAGAAAAAAAAGAGTCTTATCGGTGAAGCCACACACACACAATACCTAAAGGCCGTCCCGCGGGGAGAGTGGTATGGGTTTAGCACGTAGGCACTTCCCGTAATCGAGTATTTGGGTCGAATCGTGCATGCTTGATAACAGTATCGTAAGAAGAGACCGTTAAAAAGAATAACACATATTTATTTATTTATATAAAATCTTTCAGAAAGATTACATCAAATAAAAGACCTAATGGATTTAGTGGGTAACATGCCTTTTAACTAAATTGCAAACAATTCCATTTTATTTTTTTAGGCCAAAAATACAAGTTTTAAGAACTCCCTATAAGCAATATTTTTCAAAATTCAACCGTCCTATGCTACTTTCATTATGACGGTGCACAGTGTTTGATTGAAGAAACTTTATATAGGTGATTGTTGATTGTAACAATTATGTATATGAGTATTGAGAAGGTATGTATTTAAAATTTATGTACATATATTTTACAATAATAAAAGTGAAAAAAAATGCATAAATTACCATTGTTAAAAAAATAAAAATAAAAGCTGCTGCTATCAAACTCATTGTCAGTCAGATGAGAGTAATTGATAGTAATTTCAAAAGAACCACGTTTAGCTCTTAGAGCTTTTATTAAATCAGAGTTGGTGTCTTTACGAGAAATTTGTCGCGTAAATTGCAACCTGTAGTGTCTAGTGTCTTTATTTCACGAATGCTAAACATTCCAGAATAATATGAAATACAGATTTAGATTAGAAATCTAAATCTGTATTAGTTATTTCCGGAGATTCTTTGGCATTTCTGAAACAACGCCTGGCTGTATTTCTGTGATTGTTGTTTCGTCTGCTTTGGCATATCTACAAGCAATCCTACTTTTCTTTTATAAAAATTTTTTGAAGCTTGTGTTTATTATCTATGCCTCTTGTTTGCCATGTTTTTATTTTTTAAACTATTCCCTGAAAATGAATTCGCTATTTATCATCTACTTGTAACATTGGGAATAAAAAGTAAATAATCAAATTGTTTAAAATATACAGCCCAATTCTCACTCCCAGGAAAATGAATTCCCAGAGAATAAGTTTTTTCCAAAAATAAATTTGAACAGTCTGGGAAGGAATTCGAAACATTCGAAGTCAGTTGTTTTACTTCTTTAATCTAATGTTTACAAAAAAAAATTAAAAATTATCAATTTAATTTTATAAATTTTAAAAGTAAAAGTGCTTGGAGTGAAAAAAAAGGTTAGAGAAAAAAAATTATGTTTAGTGCGGCATGTATAATGTTAGCTGAAGAAGGAAATGATGAAAGTGAAGTGCTGGGCAAGAATAAACAGAGGTTAGAAAGAAACATATTCCGTGATGCCACCAACCCGCTTTGAGCTACCGCAAACTTTGTAAGTAGATTCCTTAAAAAGTACTATAATAGAATAAAAACATGTTTTTTAGATTTAAAAAATATTACAGGGTAAATAAACCAGCCTTTATTTACCTTTTGGATATATTAAGAGCATATATTCCACTAAAGAGACAGTCAGTTGCAGTTTCCCCACTCGTAAAGTTAAGTGCTACGCTTTGCTTCATGGCCGAAGGTGGGTACTACGGGTGTGGGGAATAACTCTAATATTCCTGTGCACAAAGCACCTTAAGTAAAATTTTGACAGCAGTTATAAATATATTTGAGCAGCATCTATGTTAAAGGTGGATAACTTTTTGCAAAACAGAGGATAAAAAGCGTAAAATTGCGTTAAATTTTTATATAAAGCATGACATTGCAAGCGTTATAGGATGCGTTGATTCAACTCATGTCCGAATTGTTGCTTCGTCTAATAAAAAGAACCTATACTACAACAGAAAGGGGTACTACAGCTTGAATGTAATGTTGATAAATTAATTGTGTCAAAAAAAATTTTAAAACAATAAAAAATTTCAAGTCGGTGACCATGAGCTGAGGACTCAGTACGTAGATGCGTCTCATCCTTGAGCATGTCACGATTTTTTTATTTGGAACATCAGTGAGTTAAGAGGTCATCTTGAGCAAAAATACCTCAGAAGCGGTGGCAATTATTGGCTCCTTGGTAAGGTTTTAAATATTAACAAAACAACATTGAAATATTAATAGGTATATATTTTTTTACTAGGAGACGCAGGTTATTCATGGCTTATAACCCCTCACAGATGTCCGCATGATGGGTCTGTTGAAATAAAATTTAACGAAATTCAATTCAAGTGTCGTAACGTTATTGAGCGTACAAATGGTGTCCTGAAAAACAGATGGCGAACATCTCCTGGAGCTAGAGAATTACACTGTACTCCAAAAAAGGCAGCTAAAATAATAAACATTTGCTGTGCATTGGATAACGTTTGCATTTATTTCAAATGCAATATGGAAGACGATGATGTGATGTCCTCAGTCGCTCCCCAGTATTTGGCCGTTGCCCAAAACAGTAGAAATAATATAGGAACTAATCTGTGAATTTTATTTGCTTTAACTTGAGCTTAGTTTTCTTTTAAATTTCAACATATAAAAATAAACATCACATTCATTATTGTTCATCACATTTTATAAAAAAGAACTTAAAGCTAAATAAATAAAAAATTAAATGATTATTTTTTTAATCGACCTTTTATATCTTAAATAAATATTTATTATTCTTTTTAACGGTTTTTTTAATTAAATTTAACAATATATTTTACTAATATTTCGCGAAAGACCGTTAAAAAGAATAATACATACATATTTAAAAAATTTAAAGAAATTCATAAACCTTATATGCATTTTTTAAATTAAAAAAAGAAATTATTAACAGGTACTTGATGGCATATAATTGTCTTTAGTGCTTAAGCTCTTGTAGCTTGAAAAGACGACGGTTTTTTTAATTTTGTCCTCGGTTTCTCCATCACCAGGTTGTGCCGTTTGATCTCTTCTAGCTCTGCCTTCTTTAAATCATAAAGGTGATCAATAGAGCGACATATTTTTTTTTGCTCTGAAGCTGCTCCTTCATCACCTCTAGCATTTCTTTTTGAATACCAATCTCCTCTTTGAGAATGTCGGTAGTGACAGTTTGTTTTGGTTTTTGCTTAAATTTATTTACCGATGCTTTTGCCGGTGTTGCTGATCCACTCGGTAACAATGTCAAAACTTTGCTAGGATCCACTTTAACTTTTTCCCAGGTAGTTTTTGGGGCGATTCTTTAATTCGCGTATGGAATCCAACAATATTTCCGGCGTCCCTTCTACGCCAGATGCCCTCCACAGAGTCTTTCATACAAATCAGGTTGTAAATTATTTCCTCAATTGCAGAAAAGCCCTGCTCCATATTTGGGCCTCCACCAGTTACCCGAGAAAATTTTAAATTTTGTACCGCCTTATCGCGTACATAATTCTTTTGGTCTGAAAAATAAATCTATCATTTGTTGCTCTGAAAGTCAAATTTATTGACACTTACTAATTCATAACTTTTTCCATTCGGCGATACTTTTAAGTGGTGGTCCTGCTGCGTTTAATTCTGCCTCTAAATTGCGCCATATTGCATTTAATTCATCTTTGCTTTCTTTAAACCATCCCTTGACAACATCTGGGTGGAACTGCATTGCATCTATAAGGATCTCATTCTGTTTCTTATTTGTAGTTTTTGACCTAAAAATATGAACAAATTGAAATGTTTATCAAATTTTTAATGAAAAATTTAATACTTACATTTTTTTGCATAATACTCTTCAAATTTTTAACGGAATTATTCCCAAAATTTGTTATAACTTTCCCTCTTTTTATGACATTCGTAATAGCTACTTTTTTCCCCGGGAAGAATTTCACAGTTTCGAAGTTTATTTAGAACAGGAGGAAAATAAAATCTCCCAGGGAGAATTTTTTAGAATAGGTTTGTTGGGAAAAGAGAAAAAACTCCTAGAAAGTTTCACTTTAGAATTAGGCTGATAGAAAATATCTTTTTCCGAAAACACAGCGCTTAGAGAACTAAAAGGCGTACAGCTGAGTCTTATTGGTTTCGATATTTATTTATTAATAATTAATTACAATAATACAATTATAGCAACTAACAAAGCAAAAGAGAACTAGCTACTAAGGCTTTTGTCTCGTAAAACTAAATAAACTTATTTATAACTTGTGAAGAAGATTACAATTTAATATGAATTTATGGAAAATTTCAATGTTGTGATCATTAATATTTTTTAAACAGCTTGATGGTTGAATAAATTGGAACAATTTTGTCCCAATATTGTGAAAAGTATGACATTCGTCCAAAATATGGGAAATAGTAAGTTGCGTATTGCAGGTGGAGCATATAGGACGTTGGGACCTATCTATTAAATATTTGTGAGTTAATCTGCTGTGGCTAATTCTCATTCTAACTATAAGGTCGGAAATCTTCCTAGGGCAGTTCTTAGGGTAACTTGGTCGTGTTTCACTTGGATTTAAATTTTTGTAAGCATGCTGGTAGTTGGACCATTGCATGTCCTTCAGGCTTGTGTAGAAGTTTGAAATTAGATTTAAAATATCATGATACTCAAAAGTCTGGACACAGTGTAAAGGACTATACTTTGCCTGCGCCGCCGCAGCGTCGGCCTGTTCATTACCTAGTATTCCAAAGTGTGATGGTACCCACATAATCTTGATCTTGGCTGCTGTATATATAGCTAACTCTTCGGCCGTGAAGTTGGAGCAGTAGTTGTGAAGTAGACCGTGTCCGACGAGCATACCATTTTCGTGTACAACAGCAAAGGAAGTAATGTTATTTGATCTTGAACCATCGGTGAATAAAATTTTCCATCCAAGATTTGATAGATTATATGCAGTGTTATAGAAAATTTGCCTATATATTAATGGTGTTGTTGTAGGTTTGGGACAGGAAGATAATGTATCCAAGAAGGATATTTTATTAAGATGCCAAGGTAGTTCGGAAGCACATTTGAAGTAGTGTGGAAAACTTTTAAAATTGATCTTATTGGAGTATTCGAAGCACCTTGCTAAAACGGATTTAATCCTGAGCGGTCTATTGCGACTTTTAATTTTGGTAGCTGCTTTAAAGATATTTTTATTATGACATACAAAAATCTTTGGGATTAACTTTAATGTTAATAAGACATCGATCTTCTACTGATGGCAAGCCCGCTTCAGCCAAAATATTTTGAATTGGGCTTGTTCGGAAAGCAACTATGCTGCGTCTAATTGCGGCGTGGTATGGAGCCTGAATATTTTTTATATTTGATTGGGCACAAAATCCATATATAGGAAGTGCATAGTCAATTTTAGAAAGAATAATTGCTCGAGTTATATTAATCATTGTTGAGATATGTATCTGAAAGTGCCGTGAAGTTAAAAATTTTATTATATTCAATCTATTGCAGAGATTTTTCCTTAACTGCAGGCAGTGTTGTTTGAAGGTAAATCCTTTATGGAATACGATACCAAGAATTTTTAAATGATCCACAAGTTCGATTGTAAGGTCTTTATATTGTAGATTTGAAATCTGACAATTGTGTTTTCTGCAAATGTGAAGAATTTTACATTTGGAAATTGAGAGTTTATCCCCTGATGTAACACACCAATCATCAATCTCTTTTAAGGTCTTAACAAAAGTCTCTTTTACTACAGCATTGTTATTATGTTTGCAGAACAGAATAGCGTCATCAGCGTATATGGAATGCTCAATATATTTTCGTCTGGAAATAATAGTGCAGAGTTGATTGAAGGCAATTATGAACAACACCACTGATAGAGGTGAACCCTGAGGGATACCATTCTGCAGTGGTAGCGTCGAGGAGTAGTGATTGTTAACTCTTACTTTAAGCTTACGGTTACACAAATATCCCTTAACTAGATTGTACATTTCTTTGCAAATACCCCAAGTTTGTAGTTGCTGCAAGATAATGTGGATAACAATTCAATCAAAAGCTCTTTCAAAGTCGGTTGATAGTATGCTCACATGGTTTATGGTAGATAGTGCTTGGCAAATATAGTTTTGTAGGAGTAAGTGAACGTCGATTGTTCCTTGTTTCCTCATAAAAGCTACCTGATTGGAGGAAATAAAATTGTTTTAAGAAACCACATTAGCCGCCTAGCAATAATTTTTTCAAGTATTTTACTTATACACGGAAGGAGAGAAATTGGTCTGTACCCATCAACCTCATAAATGTCTTTTTGGGGTTTTGGTATAGGTATTACTACTGCCGTTTTCCAAGCTTGAGGAAATATGCCAGTGGAGTAAATTGGGTTGTATAGTTGTAGTAACGCCTGTTTCGATGAAAAAGTAAGGTTTTTTAGGATTGCAAATAAAATTCTGTCGTTACCGGGAGTTTTTCCTTTACATGATTGAAGAGCATCTTCAAGTTCCGTTAAACTTATTGGTGTTTGAATTTTATGTGAACGAAGGTTGGGTGAGGTCACGGCGTAATGACAGGCTAAAGCCTTTGATTTATTATATAAAAAAATTGTTGAGAAATGTCTATCAGCATTTGTCGTTCGAAGAAGTAACCAATTCGGAGCCGCTTTTAATATATTTAATAGACTATGCTGTTTTACCACCAGTAAGTAATCTGTTTAATATCATTCCACAAACGATGCGGCGGGGAGTAAGGATTAATATTTGAGGTAAATTTCTCGATACATAAAGCTTTGCTTTTCTTAACAGCTCTCCTAAATGTTGCATTTGATTTTTTAAATCGCATTAGGTTACAGTCTGTTCTATTACATTTAAAAATGTGCCATAAGTTTTGTTTTTCTTTTCTTAAATTATTCAAATTTGAGTTCCACCATACAACACGGCGTTTGTGTTTCCCGAGAGTAGACTGAGGGATTGAGATATTGGCCGTCATTTTAATACATTTGACTACGAATGCTGCTTGTTTGTTTGGGTTAGAGTAGATATTAGAAGCAATTAAATATTGATCACAGATGTTTTGAAACATTGCCCAATTAGCCTGTTCGATTTTGAATTTGGGTTTCGGCTTATACCCTGATTTTTGTAAATTAGTTGCCAGTTCTAAAATTATAGGAAAGTGATCGCTACCGTGGAGATGGGGAAGAACTTTCCAAGAGCAAATCGGAAAAATAGAAGTTGAACATAAATATTTACGCTGGTGAAAGTGTTATGCGTGCTATAATGGGTGGAAGAGCCAGTATTTAAAACCATTAGGTCTTCGTTGATTATTAAATTCTCAATGATTTTACCGCGAGTGTTGGTTAGTGTGGAACCCCACAGTGGACTCCACGAATTGAAGTCACCAGTTATTATGAGCGGCGGGTTGCAATTGCTTATTAGCTTTCTTAGGCTCAGTTCTGAAAAACCTTCTTGAGGAGGTAAATATATATTGATGTCTAATTGTATTGCGATGGAATTAGAATTTGGGTCAGCATAAACAAACTTGTGGGGTATGGTTTTTTTATTAATATTCCTACGCCTTGTTTGGTTGTATTTCCGGAAACGTTATGAAAAAAAGCCGAATAGGGCTTTGGATAAACAATATTCATTGCATTAAAAGGAACGTGCGTTTCTTGAAGGGAAAGGATGTCTGGGTTTAAGTCATTAATAATAAGCTGCAGCTCGTGGTAATTATTGATCAGGCCTTTAATATTCCATTGAATTATTTTCAAATCCATATTAAACGTTGTAAAATTTTACTCCTTTAGAAACATAATGTCATCTTCCTCACTGTTAGAGGAATTACTAAAAGTTGTTGTTAAATTATGAAGATTAATATTCTTATAATGAGTAAAGTTTAGTGGTTTTATATTTTCATTATTTTTATTTGTTGTTGCGTTGTTTGTAAAGTTATTTGTCATCGAACGAGTGAGGACGGTATGTGTTGTTTTATTGCTGTTTGATGTAGTGGGCTTTTGCGATTTATTTTCAGTTAAAATTTTTATGTACCTGTAGGTAAATCAATATTTTTTTGAATTTCAAAGGTGTTGCTTTGCTGTGGCTTAGTTGTCTTATTTATATGTTCTGAACTATTTTCAATATTATCTGGCTCTTTAATTTGTTGTTGTTGACTTGTTTTGTGTTTAAAGAGATTTTATTATTATTTGTTGTATCAGCAAAAGACTGTTGTAACGGCTTAATTAAAGCTAATGAATTGTATTTTTCCTTGATTTTGATTTTTAAGATCTCCTTTTGTTGTTGAAATACTTTACATTCCTTTGAAGATGATGGATAAGGTTCGGAACAGTTAAAACATAAAGAACGCGAACACTCTGCTGGTAAATGGGTTGGCAGAGCACACGTTTCACATTTTGGAAAATTCTTACACCATTTTGTGTGTGACCAAGTGCCTGACAAATTTTGCAGCGCATTGGATTTGGGTAAAACTGCCTAACCTTAACTTTATGCTAAGAGATCAATAAATTTTCAGGGGTGTAATATCTATCGAAAGTTAGTAGCAGGACACCACAAGGTACCTGTTTGCCTTCAGCGTTCTTTTTTTGATATTTATAAATACCTGTAACTCCTTGAGAACTTAGTTCTGTGATAATTTCTTTGTCTGGAATGTAATTTAAATAGGGTGCATATATTGTTCCTTTCGAAGAATTCAAATTTTTGTGGTATCCGCATTTAATATTACATATCCCGGGCAGAATATTTGTAGACATAAGTTTATCAGCACTTGATTTTTTGTCGACTAGGAGAAGAAGATTTCCATCCCTTAACTCGGAAACAGACACAATGTCATTGCAGACTACTTTTAATGCTCGATGAACTGGAAAACAGGAATATTGTTGTAAACTTTTTTCGCCGGAGATGGCCGACATATTTTGGGTCTGGCTTTCTTATAATTGGTAACTCAGGAAATATTTCGAGGGGAATTTGTTCCCTGCGTTTCTTTTTAGCACGGGAGGGGGGAGGGGGGATCCGCTAAAATATAAAAGCGGTTATCCCCCAAGTTGGGAGGACCCGACATCGTTTAACAATGGAACTTAAATGTCTGAACACGAACTTTTGTTGATTACAGATAGATATAAAATAAAGAAAAGTTAATAAAACCGCACAAAAAACTCAAAGAATAATTCACAGGTTTTCGTTTAAATTTTATTATTTTTTTATTTTTTCTTGTTCAATCAAATTTTTTAACAAAAAAAAAAGTTCACAGCAAAATTATTTTCAAATTAAAAAATTATCACAATTAAATTATTTTCAATATAATTTTGACAAGAAAAACGCAGCCGTTCACTTCTAAATCAAAACCTTGAATGTGATTTCGATATAAAATGTAAAAATTAACTGAAAAGAAACTAGATGTAATGAAATGTATTCTTTAGATGTAGAACGGCTATTTACTGAAAAAAAGAGAGTACGAAAGGGCTTGAGATTCCACCTACTGAAAAATTATATAGACTTTGACATTTAGATTGTTTAAAGCTTTAATTTAAAACATACAGCTATTGTTATTGTCACTTTTTATGTGATTCGTGATCAACATCAAGAATAGCACTATTTATCTAATTAATAATCATATACATTGTCATATGTATATTGCAGCCTTTTAATCATCCTGATAGTCCTGGGGTAAATTTCTTATACATTTTCGGCAATTTCTGTATCTTTCCCAATTTCTTTTTCAATATTTTTCATTAATTCTTTGGTAGTTTTCACCGGAAAATCATTCACTTTAAGCGTATCTATTACTACATTAACATCTTCGTTAGTTGAAATTAAAAATTACGTACAATTATCTAACTGCAAATTGAAAACAACAGTATTTTATACTTTTAGTGGTACCGGTTAGCAAAATTATAGATATTAAGGTTGCTGTAGACTTTAAATATCTAATAAGGTGGCATCTTTATACTATTTAATTCCAAGTAAAAACGTAATATTTTTCATTGTAAATACGGTTTAGTAAAACTTTGTGGCTTTGATAATATAGTTTAGAATAAAATTTATTTGGGGCCCAGTTACAGTTGGTTTCTGATAATGCTGTCTGATAACTGCAAATTTAATTCCAAATATAGTATTTTATATTCGATTTTTTTCACCTGCTTAAATTTCTTAAAGACCTCTTACACTCTTGTTTCATTATTGTAAAATGTCCTGCGTAGTTAATGAAAAATGTCTTTGTTATTTTTAATGAAATATTTTACTGTTTGTCTGTCGCCTCTTCTCAATTATCTCCACAGTTAAATTGATTGGAAACACGGTCAAAATTTACTATTATTTGATCTTCCTGTTTAAGATTATTATTTATAAACGTCCATAAGTTGTATTTTGATAGTCAGTCTTTTTTTTTAATCCCTGCTAACTTATAAACTTGGATTATCACAGAAACCAAAATGTTATAAATATGACGAGACTATATGCAACCGATCCGTAATATGAAATCAAAAAGAGACACAGTAGAGGCAAAATAAGGTGATGTATAGGACCAATTGTAATGAAAATTTATTTAATACATGTTATATTATGATTTATATTAGGATTATGTTAACACAAACCTTTATGAGCAAAAAATAGCATGGAGTGCCTACTGTGCGATTGAAGAAAAATTTTGGTGTTTACAAGGTATATTTTATAGTATTTTTCTTAATCTGTTTTGCGCTGTAACGTTAAGTTTGCATTACTTATACTTTCCAACTTTTTTGCTTTAATTCTAGCAATTCTCGAATAAGGTTTTAAGAGATTATGTCCATCACCGTTTAAAGGCATTGAATTTTCTTTTCATTGGTATTTTTCTATTGTATTTGGCATTGGGCCAGCTGCATCTACTTGAGGAATACACTTTGGATTGTTATTATTGGTTAGTTGTTTAAGGGTGCTAACAATCTGTCTTGCGTTAATACTTTGCATAACTTATTCTTTCCAACTTTTTTGATTCAATTCTAGTAATAATATATTTATATATATAAGTTATTGAAGGACGTATGCATACAAAAAATTATAAATAATAGGTGCCTGGTTAATATAATGAGTCCGATGTCTTAGGTGGAGAAACACCAGAAAGACGATGTCAATATCTAAGTCAGAAGTATCAAAGAGTTTTAAAGAACAAACATGTTTTGAGTGGGGCTGGTAAAAAAATAAATTAAGGAAACGACCTTTCGTACTTCGAAATAAAATTTTTTACTTTCTGAATTAAATACTTAACTATTTATGTATATTATTAAGCCACGGTATTTTAACACAGTAGAAAAAAAAATTGAGATTATTTAACTTGAATTCATGTAGTTTGATAATAAAAAGTAAAAGGATTATGTATTATTAAACATTTTTTAAATAAGTAAAATTTTAGCTTTACTGTTTAAATGTGTATAACTAATAAATACCTATAAAACTTTATAAAACAATATAGAAAAGATATAAAAAAGATAAAGATAAAATAAGTATGATATAAGAAATAGCGTGTAAAAAATACTTACATTAAATGCAGTGACATGGTTTACACATAGGCCACAATCGGTATACTCAAGACAAGTGGGTAAAGCTTTTAAAGTTATTATTGTAAAATTTGTGATCTCGGCTTGGGCAAAATTAACTCTATGATATTCATAAATGGTTTTTCTACGAGCGACTATAAATTCATAAAAATAAAAAGAAAAGTCATTTGAATTAAAAAAGTTATTCTGTACGGTAAATTGTAAAAAAATGGTTATAAATAGATTTTCTAAACTAAATTTATATTTATCATCAAATTTTTTAACCAAATTTGCCAATTTAAAAACTTATTTATTGTAAATTTTAATCAAAAATATATTTTTTAAATTAAAAAATATAGAAGAAAAAAATTAACTGAAGCGACTTAATAAAAGAAAGACAATTTATAACATACATATTTGTGTAATTTGTTTTTGTTTGTTTTTAACAAAATAGTAAACGATATACGTCACTTAAATACCTCCTACAAAAATTTTAATCATGCTAAGTGCAATGTTAAAATAAAATGTATAATTATATACTTAATGTTTTCTGTTGACCTGTTTTTTTATAATTTTTATTATCCTATTCCTTTTCGGCTTAAGGTCAGTTTTTTTCTTTTTTATTGACTTCTCCCAATATTTCGATCAACTTCGTTGATCATCTTCAGGGGATCTATAACACAATTACAATCACCAATAAAAACATTATCACAAAATTACAACAAATTAAAATATTTACAATTACCATTTAAAAAGATTTTTTTAACTAAAATTAAAAATTAAAAATAATAAGATTAACTATTCCTTCCGCGTCTTGTTTATTGCACAGTTGTCAATATGTAAACAAAGTTTGTTTACGTTCTATTGTTCTTTAGTCTATGTTTGTTTATTGTGTGTCTATATATCTGTGCACATTTCTCTGTATCGCTCTTAAAATTTAGTCTCTTATCGATTGGTACATTAATGATGTGTAGCATCTCAAGCGTAAATCTCTTCTTATAATTATCCTCTCTCGATAATATTTTGATGTTCTCAAGAGATTTACGCTTGAGATGCTACACATCATTGATGTACCAATCGATAAGAGACTAAATTTTAAGAGCGATACAGAGAAATGTGCACAGATATATAGACACACAATAAACAAACATAGACTAAAGAACAATAGAACGTAAACAAACTTTGTTTACATATTGACAACTGTGCAATAAACAAGACGCGGAAGGAATAGTTAATCTTATTATTTTTAATTTTTAATTTTAGTTAAAAAAATCTTTTTAAATGGTAATTGTAAATATTTTAATTTGTTGTAATTTTGTGATAATGTTTTTATTGGTGATTGTAATTGTGTTATAGATCCCCTGAAGATGATCAACGAAGTTGATCGAAATATTGGGAGAAGTCAATAAAAAAGAAAAAAACTGACCTTAAGCCGAAAAGGAATAGGATAATAAATAAAATGTATATTATAAAATACTTAAAAAATTTAACAATGCAACAAAAATAACATTAAGAAAATAGGATATTTTAAACTGAATTTAGTGGGCATTTAGAGAATGCATTAATCGAGTCACCAGCATCAAGTGTGTGGCCTACAACTAATAGATTTTAACGGCATATAATCTACGTTTGTACAAAAATACAAAAATATTTAGTATATAAACCAGGTCATCGGAGTATAGAAAATAAACGAAGGCAAATAGGTTCCAATTGTGTATAATATATGCCTAAATTAAGCCCGATATCGGGGATTCATTTTTTTTAAATTTTGCTTTTAGGGAAATATAAAGTTTGCTCGTATTACGTCCTTCATCAGGATATCTTTTCTCCTAAATCCACAACGTGTTTTATTTGTTTATTATCTAATGGATATTTATACATAAATAATTGTGCTTTAGCTACTTGGATACACTTCTACTGGTTTTTTCATCATCGGATGGCTGCCTATATCGAAATTGGGAAAAAAAAGATGTAATGAATCAGTTTCATAATGGTCCCAGCGGCGGCTGAGTGTAACAAAAATACTGAAAAAGATAAAAGCGATTTTACTGCGTAGGCTGTCCACAATCAGTAGCCGAATGGATAGCTAATTGCGAGCAGTGCGTTGCGGCAAACTCGTGGCAAGCTACAACAATACAACGCAGGTGCTCCTTTTGAGCGGGCAGCAATGGATATCGCAGGCCCATTCGCCGTCATTAACGCTGGAAATCGGTATCTGCTAGCAGTAATGGATTATTTCAGCAAATGATCCGAAGTGTATTCCATTTCAAACCAAGAGTTCAAAACGGTAGTAGATGAATTTGGGAACAATTGGGTGTGTCGATACGGTGATCCAACAGAACTTCACTCCGATCAGAGATCAAAATTTTGAGTCGGCCATATTCAAGCAAATGACCGACATCTATGGGATCAAAAAGACGAGAACGACGCCACTGCATCACAGTCTGATGGCATGGTAGAAAGATTCAACCGCACTCTGGAAGAATATCTCAGAAAAGTAGTCAGTACACACTAAATGGATTGGGACGAGCATATACCAATGTTTCTTGTGGCATACCGATCAGCTATCCACGATTCAACATGATGCGGTCCAGTAAAAATCGCGTTTGGGACAGAGCTAAAGCTACCAGCCGACTTAGAATTTGGCGTTAAACCGATCCCTGTTCACGACGATAATGAAAATGTTCCTCAGATACAATAAGAACGAGCTTCATGGGTTTATCCACAATCTCAATAAAATGTCCAGCGACAAAATGAAATCCAGGTATGATCATCGAGCAGCAAATACGGAAGGATTTACAGAAACACAACTAGTTCTACTATTTAACACACAACGGAAAAAAGCAGTCTCCCGAATTGCAAATCCCCTGGGAAGGATCATACAAAGTGATCAAGAAATTTAATGACGTGGCTTATCGGATACAGAAATATCAAAGTCCGAGGAATAGATGAAAGCGGTCCACTTGGAGCGGGTGGCTAGTATGGCCGAGGGAATATTGGACGAAAAGGCTTAAGTGGACGGCAGTGTTACGGATGCGTCTTGCTTAAGTTTTAAAAGAAAATACTTAAGTAATAAAATAAACAATTAGGTATGCTGTTTTACTAACTGCGTAGTTTTCAGAAAACTTATGCACACAAGGCAACAAAAACAATCTTAAAATAAATTCCAGGAGAAATTTTATCAGCGTAAAAACACAAACAGACCAGCAGGGGCCTATACATTGAATGAATAACATAACAACAAAATGTGATACAAGGGGAGAAGAAAATTCTTAATGGATAGTTAGTTAGTTAAAACACAAACCTCGTGAAGTGAAGACTTGCATTTTTAGTAAATTATTCTGTAGTGCCAACGCACAAATGTTACTTTGTGTTATTTATTTTGCAATAAAGAACTCAGCAACAACAACAAAGAATTCCATAGGAAGGATAAAGAAAAGTTTAGGAATTTATTAACTAAGAACAATTTTCCAATACGATTAACTAATAGGTTGATTAACAAATTTAATAATAGGAGAAAGAGTGTTATAAGTAGTGTAACAGAATCTAAAACATATAAATATATACCTGTTCTGCCCGAAAGAATAGAGAATACAAAAATGTTCGGCCATTAAATTTATGTTTGAATATATGAGTAATTTAATATTGTTTTGTAAATTTGTTGTTTTAAAAATTGTTTTTATTTGAAAAATTTTTAGTATTAAAAATTGTATTTTTGTATAAAGAGTTGTAATACTTTTTATTTAGAACAATGAATAAAAGAACAATGTGATGATTAATAAAGAGAATAGCAAAAGTTGATGTTGGTTGATTATGATTATTAAAATAACAAAATGAAAACTGAATAACTGCCAGGTTTACGTGAGAAGATAGAGTTGCGATAAGAGACAAACAACATAACGAACTTAATTTTTATTCGCCAGTTAAACCAATAAAAATTCTACACAATTTTTTCAACTAAAGTTTTTTTTTAGAAACTCATGCATAACCAATATCAATATGTGTTACGACATCTCTGTTCTAATTTGAGTTTAATTTTATATTCTGTCAGCTAAGTAAACATTTTGGAGTCTGATCTGTCAAATAACTTCAAAATTATCGTAAGAATATTGACAAATTTAAAAAAAAATTAAAGCCATTTCCGTTTTCACAACTACGGTTTTCATTAAATTTTCTCTGTACTCATATTATCTCTGCTTCAGGTTATCTATCATAATCAAACTTCAGAAACACCTAAATTTTATTCAGAAAATTATACCAAAATTTAATAAATTATAGCCTAAATTACGTTTAATAAGATTTAGTTAAAATCTAATGGAGTTTCGAAAAAATGTGTTGCGAGTCACCCTCGCATAATTGACTAATTATATTATTATTTGTCAGCAAGTTTATTTTAGTTTATTGTTCTTATTGTTATTATTTCTTCAGTCAGCAAGTTTATTGTTAATAAATAGTATAAATAGTAAATAAGTGTTAGATTAAGAATGATTTGTGAAGTACAACTGACCGTGACAGTTCGAACCCAAAGCTCAATAAGAACTGTGAGACTGAACGGAAGTTAGGTTACAGTTTAATAAAGTAGCGGCCTGCGAATCCTACCTCCTAACCTCGCCTTTTTATTCTAACCCTGCGAATCCTACGGGACCCTCCAGGATTACTATATAGAAAGGCAAGGATCACACTTCAACATTTTTGGCGCAGCCGGTTAGCGCGTATAAAATTAAATTTACGCGTTTTGGATAACAGTTCTAACGTCTGACTGTATTTTTCTTTCGACAAAGTAGGAGCGAGTCAATAACGCCTAAATTCTAGCCACCTTTGACTTGCTGGAACTGTCGATTAGTGGAATACCGTCAAGACGGGACTTTCTTAGGGAATACCGCGTATAAAATTAAATTCACGCGTTTTAAATAACAGTTCTAACGTCTGACTGTATTTTTCTTTCGACAAAGTAGGAGCGAGTCAACAACGCCTAAATTCTAGCCACCTTTGACTTGCTGGAACTGTCGATTAGTGGCATACCGTCAAGACGGGACTTTCTTAGGGAATACCGCGTATAAAATTAAATTGATGCGTTTTAAATAACAGTTCTAACGTCTGACTGTATTTTTCTTTCGACAAAGTAGGAACGAGTCAATAACGCCTAAATTCCAGCCACCTTTGACTTGCTGGAACTGTCGATTGGTGGAATACCGTCAAGACGGGACTTTTCTTAGGGAATACCGCGAGATTAAGTCAGTCTGATAACGTCTAAATTCTAAGCCCACCTTCATTTTTTTGCGGAGTATTCTCTTACATAATAAACTAATATATAAACAAGTAACATTAACAGGGAAAAATTGTTTTTTAAAGTTTATTTAAATCATTGAAGAAGAAAGACGCAGCGATGTCCCTGAAACTGATGGTAAGAGTGTATAATTTTTATTTTAATGGAGAATCCTCAGGCTAAAACGGACGAACTTATAGAAAAACTTAGTACATTTAGTTACTCAGTAGACAGTTTACAAGTGCTCGCCTGGACAGAACTTAGACATTTGAATTCAGACAAAACATTTATAAGCCACCATAAGGATATCATTAGATATCAGAAACTAACAAAGTTGAAAGAAGTAGGCTATGTTCTTCAACTGGTATGCGGATTGAATAAAGATCAGTCCGAGGAATTCAAAAGAACAATCAAAGAATTACAGGAAGCAGAGGCTACACGGCGAAAACGAAGGCTAAAAAGTTAAGCGATTTGGAACGCGCTGAGGAAAAATTCAGCGATCTGGAAGGTATCAACGACAATTTGACAGCAGAATTTAATAGCCTGATACCTGTGGCACAGGAAATTTTCGAAAGATCACCAACGCCCAGACAAGTCGCAAACACAGAAGCCAGAATGCCGGCCTTATCAGAAATCACGAAGATTGTAAATAACACGGTGCCCACATTCTTTGGCACCGAAGGACCGGATTTATCCTCTGAAGTTTGTAGATTCACACAAGGATGTAGGATGGTGGAAAGCGAACTACTGGTGCAGCCAAACGCTGACCTAGTGCAAAAGGCCATAGAATGTTTGAAATTACGTCTGTTGGGATCGGCATACTCCAGAATAGCAGAGCTCAAGTTCGGGTCGGTAGATGCCTTATGTAACCATATAAAAAAGCTCTATTTGAGGAAGAAAACTTTAGACCAGATCAGAGAGCAGATACTAAACTGTAGACAAAGCGTAAAAGAATCCGCAAGCAAGTTCGGCAACCGCCTGCAAATCTTATTGAACGAAGCGATAAACGCAGCTGAAAGTGAGTGGCCGGAGGTAATAAGCAGGAATACTATAGTGAAGGATTTCAAACGAGTAGCCGTGAGATCTTTCATTAAAGGGCTAAGAGACCAAGCCCTCAAATCAAGATTTTTTGACAGAGAAACGGAAGAACTGGAATCTCTATTTTAAGTAGTTGAAAATGCGGAAGATTTATTTGGGGAACCTCTACACAATCTCAATACAATAACAATGGATGTTCCATGTGGTTTCTGTAACATACAGGGCCACGAATGAAATAGGTGTAAAAAAAGATTGAACACCCCATACTGCTTTCAATGCGGGAGATATGGGCATGAGGTCGGCCCACTATGCAACAATAGCCCAAGCAAGCAAGAAACTTGTGGGTATTGTAAAAACAGGGGACACAACTTCGACAGCTGTCGGAAACGACTAAGTTCAGTGTACTGTGGAGTATACAGGATAAGAGGGCATAAGGAGAATTCATTCTGTCAACAACAAAGAATTAGAGCCACTCAAAGCCAATGGAATAACAGACCACTGGTAAACAATGTGAGGACACCAGATAGAAGATACGGAAATAGCAGCAACACAGAGGGTAGACGTAACGGAAATAATGGGACAATCACCAGGAACGTCACACCTCCACTCTGCTTCAAGTGTAACCAGCTAGGACATTTTGCACGAGACTGCCAGAATAATCAGACCCCTCCAAGGAAGACAGAGAACTGCATCAACGGGCATACAAAGAATAATATCCAGAATACGGGGAGGTATCAAGGAAATAGCAACAGCAGCAGAATGCAAGGAAATAATCAGGGAAACGAAATACGGCCCAGTTACAGCCAATAACTGGGGAACCACAAATGGAAAGGGACTAACTTGGCACAAACAATTTAAAAGCACGGAATATAGTAAACAACTGGGAAAGGGAAGCACAAAGAAGTTTAATAAGAAAGAAACAGAGGCTGCATACATAAGGAAAAAGAAAGAACAATTAAATACTGAGCGGAATAAAATCAATATGGTAAATGAAAAAGACTCAGAAGAAGAGTCAGAAGCTGAAGAAGCAACAGCAATAGTACACAAAGCGGTGGTGCACACAAGAAAGCAAAAAAATTTATATAAGAATCAGGAATCAAAAGGCGCAGAGGATAATCAAGAATTGAAGGTTAATAAAAAGCAACAAGATATGATGTGCCGTGACATTGACAATAGAGTCAAGAAGTCCCTAGGCAACGTAGATAAAATTTTCACTAGAACGCTTTTTAAAAGAGCCAAGGAGAGAAAACCAAACGCGTTCGCAGAGACTGGAGCAGACTCTATACTAGAAGTTGACCAAGTCGTGAGTGCTCTTGAAAAAGAAAAAGCACAGAAAGAAAATTCTCTTCGTGAACCCTACTGAGCATTTCATAGGCAAAATGTATCGGTAAACATGAATGATCCAGGGGTCAAGTCACAAGGACTTGGGAAAAAATGGTCACAAAAAAGTTGCGAGGAATCCCTCTATCAGAATCCTAGTAATAAGTCTCATATGAAAGACAATACGGTTTTTGGGGTAGTTCTGGGAACCATACCACTAAAAGTCAACACCAGTAGCGGGGATAACCGATCATCAGATGGGCTGGACGCAGTGTTCATCACGCTTAATTGTCACGAGGCTAAGACAGGAAAGCTGATCCTGCTCGTGGATACTGGGGCAGATTTCAGTACATTGAAGGAAGAAGCAATAAATTCATCTTCGATCAAAAGTACGGATGAAAGAGGAAAATTATCAGGCGCTTTTGGAAGCTGTGCAGCAACATTGGGCACAGTAACAGTAAATATGGGAGAAAATTTTTTACCATGGACTTTTCATGTGGTAGGCCAAGGTAGCAGCCTACCCGCGGACGGAATTCTGGGAAGAAACAACATTTGGGGCAAATTCAGAATAAACTCCAATACACAGACCCTGAAAATTCTAGAAAACAGGCAAGAAGTAAAAACGTTCCCATTACACGCTGAGGGAGCGAGCGCAGAGGCAACAAACCGCAAGAATTACTTGATAAAAAAGAGAGCAATCACGTTTACGCCAATATTTTTAAAAACGAGGGAAAACACAGTAGTGGTACACAAACAACAGCTGTACCCAGGTGTTTATATTGGGAATACTATAGTGGACACTCATAACGGAAGTGTGGTAGTACCCATATTAAAAGTAACCGAAGAGGATGTATCGATAGAAACAGACCTCAAGATACAATTTTCAAGGCTAGATGGCTATAAAGATTTTAAGAATACGGAAATAAAGGAAACTCCTGCTTCAAATAAAGAAGAACGAATAAGGGAACTAAAGGAAATAATAATAAGAGGAAAAAATTGGAATGAAGAAGAACGGGCCTCATTGAAGAGAATGTGCGAACAATACCAGGATGTATTCATGCTACTAACTGACAAGCTACCTTATACAAAACTAATAAAACATAAAATACCAACAAAGTATGACCAGCCACCTATTAATCAAAAACAGTACAGATTGCCATATGTACATAGGGACGAAATTAACAAGCAAGTATCGGAATTATTAAAAGAGGGCGTTATTAGCCCCAGCCCATAGAAGAGAGATTTGGCTAGTGGATATCATCAGGTGCTACTGGATGAGAAGGATTAAGAAAAAACGGCCTTTAGCACTGGCAAGGGTCATTTCAAATTTAACAGAATGCCGTTCGGGCTGACGGGAGCTCCAGCAACTTTCCAGAGGGTAATGAATTCAATATTAACGGGTCTTCAGGGTTTAGACTGTTTTGTCTATCTCGATGACATAGTCATCTATGGAAGAACTGTGGCGGACCATGAAAAAAAAATCGTAAATGTTTTATCCCGCTTACGTGAAAGCGGGCTAAAGTTGGACACTGGGAGGTGCCAGTTCTTGAGAAGAGAGATTGTTTATCTGGGGCACAAGTGCTCAGAGAGAGGAGCGCTCCCCGACCCTGCGGGAGTAGAGAGCGTTAGAAATCTGAGGGCCCCTAGGAGTATGGAACAGGTTCAGCCTCTACTGGGACTAATTGACTATTACTGGAAGTTCGTCAAAGATATGGCGACGCTGGCCGCACCAATAACCAGTCTCTTCAAAAAGAACAGCAAGTTTATTTGGACACCGGAGTGTCAGAAAGCCCTAGACACGTTAAAGGAGAAAATTTCTAGCCCCCCAATTCTCGTTTATCCAGATTTTTCACAACCATTTCGGGTAACTACGGATGCCAGCAACGAGGCACTAGGAGCGGTATTGTCACAGGAGAGGGATGGTAAGGATCAACCCATTGCGTTCGTTAGCCAAACCCTAAGCGACACCGAGAAAAGGTATTCAACCATTGAGAAAGAAATGTTGGGGGTAGCATGGGCTACCCACACGTTCCGCCCATATCTATTGGGACGGCATTTTACCGTCTTCACCGACCATCAACCGCTCAAGGGCATATCCAACCTCAAGGACCAAACCTCCAGACTGGCGCGGTTTCGACATAAGCTATCGGAATATAATTTCGACATTGTATATAAACCGGGAAAAACAAATTTAAACGCAGACACGTTGAGCCGGTTGCCGCTAGAGGACGAAAAAATACAAGTCGTCGCGATGGCGCAACGAAAATTTTCGGAAAAACAGAAAAACAAGGCGAAGGAAATAAACATGGCGAATCACCCGGAGGAAAAACATGCGGAAGATATGGTGGACACAGCCGTTAGTATAACCGATAAAAAAGACATTCAAGAGGTCCTGAGAAGTTTCCATGACGCTCCTATGGGCGGGCATCAGGGAGCGAGGAAAACTTATGCCCGAATAAGAAAACAGTATAAGTGGCAAGGCATGCAGCAAGAAATAAAAAACTACATCAGAAAATGTCCTAAATGTCAGAAGAATAAAAGCGGGCCTCTGAGCAGGAAACCAATGGTGCTGACCGATACTTGAAAAAGTCTATATGGATATGGTTGGGCCCCTACCGACCACCTCCATGGGGAACAAATATATCCTGACGTTCCAGGATGACTTATCAAAATTTTTTATTTGTGCACCCACGCCAGACGCAGAGGCAGAAACAGTGGCAAGGGTCTTTTATAATGAGATCATCACCAAATATGGTATACCAACAAAACTAGTGACTGATAATGGAACAAATTTTACATCAAAATTGTTCGGGAGTGTGTGCAAACTTTTACGAGTAAAAAAGCAGCATATCACTCCCTACCATCCTACCATCAGGCTAATGGGTCATTAGAACGAAGCCATCGACCCTTAGCGGAGTATCTGAGAAGTTTTGCGAAAGAGGACGGGTCTAACTGGCGCAATTCGCAACCGGCAATAAATCAAAATAAAAATTGCTAGCAGCAGAAAACAGAATATATAAGGGAAAATGGAGACGGAAAACTAGGTCATATACATGTCAACGAACTAAACAATACATAAAACCTAGCTTAAAGAGAAATTAACAGCAAAATTTAAAACCATCGACGAAGCAAAATATCGATATAACCGGCAGAATTATACAACAATAACATTGCAATATGTTTTTGTCATATCTTTGTTCTTCTAATTATTATGGTACTGCCACTGTATTTAGTTTTGCATTTAACTACAAAGTATCATATCGTCACCTTAAATGCAAACGGACGCTACTACATAAAAATTAAAAATGGAGTTTTTGATTGATTATGGTTCTTTCTATCAAACTTCATGCTTTAGATATTGCCAAATGGAATATTAATTATGCATATATGCCAAAAATATTTAAAATGGCAAGTTTTTAAGCAAACTCAGTTGCTTGATATCATCGTGAATTGTCTATTGATGATACAGATTTTGCTACATTAAAAGCAGCATATTTTAAAACTTACTTTTTAACCCAAATATTAATATAAATTCTGTTTTTCCCTTTGAAAATTTAACTTTAAATATTAAATTAATTTAAAAAATTTTCTGCAGATATAGAAATAAATTAAAAACTCTCAATATTTTTGCATAAATTAATTTAGGACCCAATTTTCTTCTAACTGGAGTGGTAAAATGTTTAAAACATAATTGCTATACATCTTTCTTTGGAAAAGTACCATACTTTTTACGATTGTACACGTATTAATTTAGATAACTTTTTGAACAGGTGTATTTAATGAAATAGCGTTGCATTATCGGCGTTACACACCTAATAAATTTATAAATAACTTAACAGAATATGCTTGATAAAAAAATGCTTATTCGAAATTTACAAAAATATAAGTATGCATAATAAACTTTATAAAACACAAAAACAAAATATATAGAGTTTATGAATTACATATAAAAAAAAAACAAGAACTAAAGCTGAGGTTTGCACAGGCATCAAGCAATACATGTACATACATTCATACATACATATGTATGTATGCTTATGCAAGCGTCAGTTTTCATAGCGCTCTACTTATTAATATTATTAATTGAAATACAAACCAAAACAAAAAAAATATATTTTTTTTCCAAATTGATTGCACAGGCAAAAAGTGTTTTGTTGCCTTTGCAACCAATGGTAAAATTTCAAGGCCAACATTGCCGTAGGTCAGAATAGGTAAAGAAAAATGATTTTTTATAACCAGGAAAGTAAAAGAATAAATGTTTAAGAAATTAAATAATTAAAAATTTTAATAGTAAATAGAAAACTAAAAAATTGAAAATTGAAAACTAAAAAACTGAAAATTTAATAACTAAAAGTGAATAAGTAAATAATTAAAAATTTAATAATAGATAGAAAATTAAATAATTAAAAATGAAAAGTAAAAATTGAATTTAAAACTGCTTTAAAAAGCAAATAATTCAAAATTTGTATAGAAAACTAGAAAATTGAAAACTTAATAATAAATTAAAAATTTAATTAAAAACTGAATAGAAAAGTAAATACTTAAAAATTAAATAGATGTGTAATTTAAAAACAGTAAATTAGTTCGCTCACAAAATTAGCTAATAAAGATTAAAGAAGGGCATAAAGCCACTACAAAAAACCCTCCCCTAAAAGCAGTTTCAACGATATCAACAACATTTGCAGCATCAACCGACCCTCAGCAACAACCAGCAGTAGGAGATACCACAGCCCCAGTTACTATAAGAGTTGGCAAGCCGCAATGACGATCATTTACAACCAAGCTATACCGCTACCGCTTATGCAATGGGCTGTTTAACGCAAACAACAGGAGATGGACAAACACCGCCGAAAACACGCATCAACTCACCTGAAAGATTGAATTCTGCAGCAAATTCAATTGCGCCTACAATAACAACATTAGCCCATCAACACCTCGCTCATCATCAGCATCACCTACATCAGATGTCGGCAGTAAAAAGATCCAACAACTATGAGATTTTCCATTATTTCAGAAATGTCAACCAATAAGCGGGAACCAGCACCTTGCGATTTCAAAACGGTGGAACAATATTTGAAGCAACGACAATCAGTATCGCCTATAGCTGTTGCATCAGACAAAAACAAATTATCAAGTTTACCATCTTGTCCCACAGAAGCAAATACACAGCTTTGTGCAGGAAAATGGTACAAAGAATGCCAGTCAAGTACCGATGGAAATCCAATTTATGCTACAAAAACTTAATGTATAGCCAGCGAAAAATTAGCACATTCGAAGACAACAAATTCAATAACGGCTATCATTACACAGGGAGAGATAGTCCATAGGGCGTTCAACAAGTCATCAGGACGTTGTTACTTGAATCAGGAAATGCGTTGCCAGCGGATAATAGACACTACAAAATCAATACTTTGCAAAACGTTCGAATACTTCGCTAACGCTTTTATGGAGAAAGCAAATCAATAAATATGGCGATTTAACCAGTAGCAGTGCCTTAAGTAGCAACGTGTCCTCAATGTGGTCTTCAGTCAAATTTCATCAAGTTAATCACATCCCATAGCTGCTATTGCCGGTTCCATCAATCATATGTCGCACTTTTTGAGTAACAGTTTCAAGTCAGTTTGACTTAAGCAAGCCAACATAATCTCAAGTTCAGAAGCGCCGGTTCAGAATCGACGAGTATCAACTTTTGAAAGGGGGGAGGGATGTTGCGAGTCACCCTCGCATAATTGACTAATTATATTATTATTATTTGTCAGCAAGTTTATTTAAGTTTATTGTACTAATTATATTATTATTATTTGTCAGCAAGTTTATTTAAGTTTATTGTACTCATTATATTATTATTATTTGTCTGCAAGTTTATTTTAGTTTATTGTTCTTATTGTTATTATTTCTTCAGTCAGCAAGTTTATTGTTAATAAATAGTATAAATAGTAAATAAGTGTTAGATTAAGAATGATTGTGTGAAGTACAGCTTACCGTAGCAGTTCGAACCCACAGCTCAATAAGAACTGTGAGACTCAACGTAAGCTGTGTTACAAGTAATAAAGTAGCGGCCTGCGAATCCTACGGGACCCTCCAGGTTTGTTAGCAATTGTAACTGAATAACCTCGCCTTTTTGTTCTAACCCTGCGAATCCTACGGGACCTTCCAGGATTACTGTATAGAAAGGCATAACTCACACAAGTAGAACGCAGCGAATCCTACGGGACCCTCCTGCATTACTACAACAAGTTGGTACCCAAAAGGATACACCAACAAATGGTTTTCACACGTTTTATTAGAGAGTATTTCCATAGAGCAGAGCAACAAGATTACTTTTAAGATAATAAAAAATAAATTTGTAAACTATTTTCTAGTTGGAAGCTATTTTAGAGTTAAACTAAATCAAAATGTTACATTACTTTTAAGGTGTAATGGAAAAAGATTTTAGTTTTATACGCAATTTCTATGCAAAAATAAAACAAAAATTTTAGACTTTTTGTCATTGGTTTTTTCCACGTTTCAGAATTATTTTAAAAAAGATTAAAAATTTATTTAAGTTTTCACTAATCTACTTTTAGAAAACTTGCTGTGTTTGTACCAGAGTAGCGAAGTATTCACTCACTGTTCATACATGTATGAATATGTACATGTCATTTTTTAGCCGCTTCTTCTCATACATGTGTAAAAGACTACAAATTATTTTATGTTTTTTCATTTATGAAAAAATGAGAAAACACAAGTGTTCATTTTTGAATATTTACAATTTTGATAATTTTTCATAAATGAAAAGGTCGAAAAAATATGTGCGTTAAGCATTCGCGTACATAAACGCACATATTTGATAATGCGCAATTGTCGGCGTATGCAGAAAAAAAAATGTTTTTTTTTATTTCTTTTAGAATATATTGCAATATTGTATTTTGAGTTAATATGTACCCATGTGTTTTTACTACATTTTACGGTTAACTGCGAGCGTAGGTAGAAAATTTTTTCACGTTCATTTATGAGAAATTTTATAAAATTTCAACGTTCATAAATGAACATGTACATTTATGAAAAATAACATTAATGAGAAGTAGCTAATTTATCATTTATCACATATGAATAAGACTAATAATTCTTGTTGTTCGCATTCATGTATGAAAATAACCAGAACATTTTTTGTTGTTCGTTTATGAGTGTGAAAAATAAATATAAAATTTTAGATTTCTCATTTATGAAAAATATCAGGAATGTTGATTTTTGAATGTTCATAAATGAAAAATTCTGAACCCTGTTTTGTACCAATTTAATCCTTTTTATTTTCTAAAAAAAATCATTTGCGAACCCAAAAAGTACATAAATTTTTGATTTTTATACACACGTAAATTAAAAGATTTTATTTAGGTCCGGAGTGTGCATAAAGTGGATCACATAAATTGTTGTAAGCCGATCTCTTAACAAATATGCCGAGTGCCACTGTTCTAACCCACTTTTTCTATTGGCGTTGTTTTTAAGGTATGCTTTTATTTAATTAAAAAAACAGAAAATTTATAATTACCAATATATGTATATGTATATTCATTCAAAAGCAAAACTTACTAACAAATGAAAACTTGCTAAAAGATCTAAATTTGACCAAATATGAAAAAAAAAATTATCAACAGTTTGAATGTTAACTAAAGAGTCAGAGATGACGAGAAAAACCGCACTTATTCCATAATATTATCAAAAATTTTAACTGTGCTATAAAATCGCAATTTTAACAGAAGAAAAGCTTATAATTTAATCATTTTCCGCGAAATGCTTAGCGGTTAGGACAAATTTAATATTTTTTAGTTTTAATAATAATAAATAATTTCCATATCATATAAAATTAAGTTATTGATAGATTTACATATGAACTCCTTTCAACGATTAAATAAGTAGACCTATTTATATGAATCTTCTTTCTAAAGAAAACGAGTTAATGATGTTTGTAAATGAACTAACTGGGTAACCTTCGAACCATTCTACCGAATATTCGAACTTAAAGTTCTGTTAGTTAGGATAAATCTGGATAAAAATTTGTTGTTTGATATATACATATAACTTTAACAGATTTTTGCACAATGAGTTAATTATGAGTATTAGCAATATCCAACAGTTTTTCTCTTGATGCAGTAGTTTATTTATAGTTATTTATTTATGCAATTAGTTTTGTTTATATTATAGATTGTGTTGGTAAAATAACCTTTCTAGTCCTCCATGGAATTCAAATACATATTTTATTTATTGATGTTTGTGGTGTTTTGCCTGTTAAAGTTAAATACAAGGAGTATAGTGTATGCCAGTGCAATGACTATAGAGCAATCATCTATCTAATTTATACATATTACTTAAAAATTTTAACTGTGCTATAAAATCGCAATTTTAACAGAAGAAAAACTTATAATTTAATCATTTTCCGCGAAATGCTTAGCGGTTAGGACAAATTTAATATTTTTTAGTTTTAATAATAATAAATAATTTCCATATCATATAAAATTAAGTTATTGATAGATTTACATATGAACTCCTTTCAACGATTAAATAAGTAGACCTATTTATATGAATCTTCTTTCTAAAGAAAACGAGTTAATGTTGTTTGTAAATGAACTAACTGGGTAACCTTCGAACCATTCTACCGAATATTCGAACTTAAAGTTCTGTTAGTTAGGATAAATCTGGATAAAAATTTGTTGTTTGATATATACATATAACTTTAACAGATTTTTGCACAATGAGTTAATTATGAGTATTAGCAATATCCAACAGTTTTTCTCTTGATGCAGTAGTTTATTTATAGTTATTTATTTATGCAATTAGTTTTGTTTATATTATAGATTGTGTTGGTAAAATAACCTTTCTAGTCCTCCATGGAATTCAAATACATATTTTAATTTATTGATGTTTGTGGTGTTTTGCCTGTTAAAGTTAAATACAAGGAGTATAGTGTATGCCAGTGCAATGACTATAGAGCAATCATCTATCTAATTTATACATATTACTTAAGAATAAAATTTTAAAAAATTATTTTCAATAAAAAAAAGAATATTAATATATACTTATGTGCGATTCGTTAGGTTTACTACATTAACATGTATGTTAGTTGAAATTAAAAATTACTTACAATTATCTAACTACAAATTGAAAACAACAGTATTTTATACTTTTAGTGATACCGGTTAGCAAAATTATAGTTATTAGCATTGCTATAGACTTTAAATATCTAATAAGGTGGCATCTTTATACTGTTTAATTCCAAGTAAAAACGTAATACGGTTTAGTAAAACTTTGTGGCTTTGATAATAAAGTTTAGAATAAAATTTATTTGGGACCCAGTTACAGTTGGTTTCTGGTTATGCTGTCTGATAACTGCAAATTTAATTCCAAATATGTATAGTATTTTATATTCGATTTTTTTATGTTCGATTTTAAAATAAGTTCAGAATATACTTGTTGCAAATCTACTGTAATAAAAGAATGAGAAAGATTCTATCCTTCCTAACATGCCAATTACCGTGCTATCTGGCTTATCATTGATTATTGTGTCGATTGTAGGATCGTAATTGCGAGGTTTATGTAGGAAGATAAAGTTGCGGTAAGAAACAAGCAACATAACGGGCTTATTTTTTATACGCAAGTTAAAGAATAAGAATTATACACAGATTTTCAACTGAACGTTTTTCAGAACTAAATCTGCCTGCATAACAAAGATAAAATATTAAAAAAGCAATATCAACAACAATATTTTACACAATGCTTCAAGTTTACTATGAATCAATACGAAGTAATGTTGAAAAGCTCTCAAAGTTTTACGCACACGATATTGTATTGTGAACTTTATGGCAAAGTATAACAACTAGATGTCTTTAAAGGTAACAGCCTACATCTTTTATTGGATATGTAATTTATAATTTTCATATTTATGACCATTTTTTCAAAACTGTGCGTTGCCTGTTGAAACATAAAACACGAAAAAAACGTAATTTAATTACTTACGATACACAACCTTGTCAATAATGTAGGCATCTGAGAGACCAACTTTGACGGGATGTTTGTCATCTTGTATAGCATTAACGAAAATTGGAACAGAAAAATACGTAAACACAATATCACCATTTTTATATAACGTAGTACTAAAAGTGAATTTTCCCACATCTTGCTTGTCTTGTAGGTAAACATTTTCCCAAATGACGGTAAAACTGGTACCTAATATTAATTAATTTAATATAAGTTTGCTTCTTTTATAACTGTAACTTACCTGTATCATTAAGACGTACAAACGAGTTATTTGATATACTAGTATCAAAGTTTGCCATAAGCGGTGCAATATATTGCGTTGCCGCTAGCCAAGAATGCACATAGTCGCCGGTGTATATAAAACCACCCGTGGCTACAGTAACATTGTTTATAGGATGACCATAAAAGGGAAAATCAAAACTTAAAGCAATGGTCTGAAATGATTAGTAAATATTATATTTTAATTTTGAAAAATAATTTACACGCTGCATAGTAATAGAAAAGGACATTTTTTGCCAACACTTAAAAATTATGATTTTTTTATTTCAGTTGTGTACTACTTTCATTGTAATTGTACTACATAGCGAAGTTAGGTTTTGTATCAGCTTGTTGTTAAAAAATCTTAGTTGGTTAACAACAAAAACAAGTTCATCAGGTGAGGAGGGAATTTTTTATACAATATGCAATTCGATTCTTAAAGCAAGTGCTGGCAGAGCGGATCTAGTAAAACACCAATCAACCCAAAAGTACATAAGCAGAGCGAATTGTATAAGTAGCAGCCAAACAAAAATTTAATCACAATTTGAAGGTAAAACTGCTAAGATGAGGAGTGTAAAAAACTTAGAACTCCAATTAAGTGCGTTTATTGCAGAACACAACGGATCACTTAACTTTATTTTTAAAATCCTCCATTTCTGATTCAAAAATAACACCTTATCTTGCATATGGCATAACAAAAACTACGTGGCTTATTAAAACCGTTTTAGGCCGGACCCAATTTGAATTCGTTTGTAATATACTGAATCAGCAGAAATGTTCCTTATGTGTGGAGGAGTCTACTGACATAAGCAATAAAAAATCGCTTTGTTTAGTAATGCGGGTAACTATAAATTACAGAGTACAAGACTTATTTTTTGGCTTAATTGAAGTGAAGAGTAGTAAAGCTTTAACAATATTTAATTGAATAAAAATTTATTTTCAAAAACACAAAATACTGTACAAAGAAAATTTAATAGGATTCGCAGAATGAAATTCCAAATTTATTTTTGTTAAATGTATTTGTCATTCAATTGCGCTTTTCTCTTCTTCTGCTTGTCTTAAGCTTTCACCTGAAGTAGAGTTCTTAGTACGCGATAATATAATTACATAGCGAATAGTTCAAAACTGAATTAGCAATTCCAAAAAGTTGCAATGCTTTTGGAATACAAACCAAAAAAAATTTTTCCACCCCTTAAAGACTAGGTGGTTATCATTACAGTCCGTATTTGTACGGGTTCTCGAGTTATATGAACCATTAAAAATATATTTCGCGTTTGCCTCTAATATAGATCATATAGATAGCGCCCAATTTGTAAAAAACAAGTTGAATGACATAAATGAACTTTATTTGGTTTTTTTTTAAGCATTGTAAATAACGTGAACAGAATTTTTCAAAGCTCATCCTGTCAAATACATAGAATGTATGAGGAACTGCAACGCCTTTACTTAAAAATATTAGATAATTTTATAAAAACAGAATTTGTGAACATGAGTCTCAATAACGACCTTGAGTTTGAAAAGAAAAATCTATTTCTACATAACGAAAAAAATTATCTGGGTGTTTTGTTTAACAAAAGATTTCTATCTCAAAGCTCACTGCAAATAAAAAAATGGATTTATTGAAAATTGTATCATTAAGACGTACAAACGAGTTATTTGATATACTAGTATCAAAGTTTGCCATAAGCGGTGCAATATATTGCGTTGCCGCTAGCCAAGAATGCACATAGTCGCCGGTGTATATAAAACCACCCGTGGCTACAGTAACATTGTTTATAGGATGACCATAAAAGGGAAAATCAAAACTTAAAGCAATGGTCTGAAATGATTAGTAAATATTATATTTTAATTTTG
Organism: Trichopoda pennipes; assembly: GCA_030448955.1. Classification (NCBI taxonomy): domain Eukaryota; kingdom Metazoa; phylum Arthropoda; class Insecta; order Diptera; family Tachinidae; genus Trichopoda; species Trichopoda pennipes. The sequence goes on from JASKUP010000097.1 coordinate 52,063, forward strand.
AAAAATAATTTACACGCTGCATAGTAATAGAAAAGGACATTTTTTGCCAACACTTAAAAATTATGATTTTTTTATTTCAGTTGTGTACTACTTTCATTGTAATTGTACTACATAGCGAAGTTAGGTTTTGTATCAGCTTGTTGTTAAAAAATCTTAGTTGGTTAACAACAAAAACAAGTTCATCAGGTGAGGAGGGAATTTTTTATACAATATGCAATTCGATTCTTAAAGCAAGTGCTGGCAGAGCGGATCTAGTAAAACACCAATCAACCCAAAAGTACATAAGCAGAGCGAATTGTATAAGTAGCAGCCAAACAAAAATTTAATCACAATTTGAAGGTAAAACTGCTAAGATGAGGAGTGTAAAAAACTTAGAACTCCAATTAAGTGCGTTTATTGCAGAACACAACGGATCACTTAACTTTATTTTTAAAATCCTCCATTTCTGATTCAAAAATAACACCTTATCTTGCATATGGCATAACAAAAACTACGTGGCTTATTAAAACCGTTTTAGGCCGGACCCAATTTGAATTCGTTTGTAATATACTGAATCAGCAGAAATGTTCCTTATGTGTGGAGGAGTCTACTGACATAAGCAATAAAAAATCGCTTTGTTTAGTAATGCGGGTAACTATAAATTACAGAGTACAAGACTTATTTTTTGGCTTAATTGAAGTGAAGAGTAGTAAAGCTTTAACAATATTTAATTGAATAAAAATTTATTTTCAAAAACACAAAATACTGTACAAAGAAAATTTAATAGGATTCGCAGAATGAAATTCCAAATTTATTTTTGTTAAATGTATTTGTCATTCAATTGCGCTTTTCTCTTCTTCTGCTTGTCTTAAGCTTTCACCTGAAGTAGAGTTCTTAGTACGCGATAATATAATTACATAGCGAATAGTTCAAAACTGAATTAGCAATTCCAAAAAGTTGCAATGCTTTTGGAATACAAACCAAAAAAAATTTTTCCACCCCTTAAAGACTAGGTGGTTATCATTACAGTCCGTATTTGTACGGGTTCTCGAGTTATATGAACCATTAAAAATATATTTCGCGTTTGCCTCTAATATAGATCATATAGATAGCGCCCAATTTGTAAAAAACAAGTTGAATGACATAAATGAACTTTATTTGGTTTTTTTTAAAGCATTGTAAATAACGTGAACAGAATTTTTCAAAGCTCATCCTGTCAAATACATAGAATGTATGAGGAACTGCAACGCCTTTACTTAAAAATATTAGATAATTTTATAAAAACAGAATTTGTGAACATGAGTCTCAATAACGACCTTGAGTTTGAAAAGAAAAATCTATTTCTACATAACGAAAAAAATTATCTGGGTGTTTTGTTTAACAAAAGATTTCTATCTCAAAGCTCACTGCAAATAAAAAAATGGATTTATTGAAAATTGTGTCTCATTTTACATTGAGTTATGTAAATAAATATTAAAACGATTTGATTTTAATAAAAGATTTTTTTTAAAAGCTCTCATTATAAATAGAAAAATTAATTCTTTGACAGGCTTTATACACAGTTTTCCAAACTCAATTAGTAAAAATGATATTAAAAATTTATATGACGAATTTAGAGAACTCCGTTTTATAAAATTCAGTAACCATTTTACAACTCTTAGCTGTGTAGAATTTTGGGCAAAAATTTCAAAAATAACTCGTGCTGACAACATTCCAGCTTTTCCGGTGCTGTCAAAATTTGTTTAAAACTTAATATGTCTTCCCATTTCTTCAGCAAATGTCGAACGAATATTCTCAACAGTCAATTTAAACAAAACTAAATATAGAAATAGATTAGACAACAGCACTCTCGAAGGTATCTTATATACAAAAGATTACTTAGCAATAAGAAACTGTTCCTGCTATAGTTTAAAAATAGACCAAGAAATTATTTAAAATATGAAACCCTGTATATATTATAGTAATAGTTCTTCATAAAACTCTTTCATAGGACATGTGCTTTTTAATCTGCATTTATTATTTGTTACGCTTTCTTAAATAAGTAAATATTTATTTATATAAATACATACTGTTATAGTTCTAATGAAATCAGTTGAGTGTTTTTCTAAGTTTTTAATTTGTTGGATGGTGAATGTGTGATTAAAAATTTAAGTTTGCCTATTTTCACTGATTTTGTCGGAGCAATGACAACAAAGCCAGCGAAAATATGGTTTGTCACCATATAAACATAAGTACTCGTTTCGCTTAAACAATAATAATTTAAATACATATGTTAATATATATTAATTATAATTTTTAAATAAAATGTATTAACGCAATTTTATTTCGTGCTTGATTCCTTTAAATAAATATTTCATGATATTCTCATAAAATATTTATTACAAAAATTTTTATTAAAAAATAAACATTTTATGATATTCTCATAAAACATTTATCCAAATAAAAATAAAAAATAAATTTGAAATGTATTGTAATGGGGGAGAGCATATCCATATTGCAATTTCATTATTGCTCACATAGCTCATCGTGAATTTTACCCCAATATTGTATTGAAAAAACCTAAGAATCTTATATCCAAAGCCAAACTGATTTTATGAGAATTTTTCATAAAAACAACATAGCATAGACAGCAAGACTCAAAGACACTTCCATACAAACACTACAAAACATTTCAAAAACAACAAAAAACATTGTTTATTTTCAATCATTTCTACATAAGGGTTATTTACAAATGTTTTTTATTTTCTGGAATTTTCAAATTGCATATGAATGATTTCCAATGGCAACCCTTCCATTAAGCTTGGTTTATCTATGAAAAAAAGAGGAACGGATAAATACCCTAATCTCCCATCTGCTCTTCGGCCTGTACCACACTCAGACACTTTGCCAATCCCTTCTCCACCCCAAAACTATGAAATTTTAGAGGAAGGTGATAAAGACTGTGTAGAAGGAGCAACCCATCCTTCTACATCTTATGACCCTGATTTTGAGGTAAACGATAGGTCTAGTGATCCGCACAGAATTAGTCAAGCAGAGTTGAGTGACCTTATAAGAGATCTTGGCTTGTCTAAGGAAAAGGCTACAACAGTGGAATCTTCTAAAACATGATGTGAAAATATCTCAGCACAGACAGTGTCAAAAAGATTTTTGAGGAGAAAGAAAACCTCGTAGTTAATTCTGATGTTAATGGTTTGATGAACTGCTTGAATTTGGATCACTATGCTTAAAAGCTGTACTTTTGCACAATGGAAATCTTCTTCTATTCCTTCTATTCCTATAGGTCATGCAGTTCACATGAAGGAAACTTATATAAATATGAAAACACTTCTCCAAACAAATAAATATGAACAACACAAGTGGCAAATCTGTGGTGATATGGAAGTCATTGCTATACTCCTAGGAATGCAATTAGGGTTCACCAAGTACTGTTGTTTTTTGTGTCTGTGGGACAGTCGGAATAGAAAATCTCACTATAAAAAAGTGAACTGGCCTACACGAGACCTAAACCCTAATGAGAAAAATGTAGTTGACGAGCCTCTTGTATATCCTAAGGATGTTCTCCTTCCCCCATTACATATTTTAAGTTGGGACTAATGAAAAACTTTGTCAAGGCCATGAACCAGGAAGAATAAGCTTTTAAGTACTTGAGAGCAAAGTTTCCCAGGTTAAGTGATGCAAAAGTCAAGGAAGGCATCTTTATTGGGCCTCAAATCCGTGAAATCGTAAATGATCCTGCTTTTAACATGATTATAACAGGAAATGAAAAAAGAGCCTGGGAAGCCTTTCAGGGAGTTGTACATTGGCGTTTAGGTAAGAAAAGAGATCATAACTTCACAGCATTGGTTAAAGAGCTTCTTTAAGCTTACCACCAACTTGAATGCAACATGTCCTTAAAAATTCATTTTCTTCACTCTCATCTTAATTTCTTCCGACAAAACTGTGGAGCTGTGAGTGACGAACATGGTGAAAGATTCCATCAAAACATTGCCTTAATGGAACAGAGATATCAGGACCGTTGGAATAAAACAATGCTTGCAGACTACTGCTGGTCTGTATGTAGGGATGCTCCTGAAGTGTTTTATAAAAGAAAAGCTAAACGACAGCGATCTTGCAATGCATCGGATTGATTTAATTGAAATATGTTGGTACAAACTTCTTTTTTTTTTGTCAAAGCACTAAGAATAATGTTTTTTTAACAATTTTGTGCTTAAAATATAATTTCACTTTTCACGTATAGTATAACTACCCTTTAAGATTCAGTACTGTGTATCTCAAAAACCAGAGCTAATAAAAATTTTTCATTGCCATTTTCGTTTTTATCACCCCAAAATTAGTAGAAATTGACTAACTTAGTGTAGGAAACACTCAAAAAATATTTTTTTGTTGTGCAGTGTAATTAATTATAATTATATTTTTGTAAAATATAAAATAAAGATATAAAGGTAAAAATGTTTTATATTGAATGGCATGTTATGTTTTAGTTTTTATTATTATTTATATACTACAATTTGTTTTTAATAAACATTTTTAAAAATTTTTGGAATAAAGTACAACTGTCAATTGAGTCGTTTATACTGAAAGTGGCATAAGTCACAACAGTCTTTTCATTTTTATTAAATTTTAAATTAAATTTAAATTGAGATTTGTTTGAGAGGAGTGTTGATAATTAACGGTATAACAAAAATATTTATTTTCAAAGTGGCATAAGTCGCGTACTCAGGAAATTAATTACGGAGCTTAGTGTGAATGAAAGGGAGGCATGTAATAAATGTGTGTGAAGTTTTCTGTACTATATTATAGTGATATCTAATATAGTACACATATTTATTTTATTATTTTTTTATTCCCAGGAAGTTGCTTCGTGTTGTATAAAATGTTTATACCTTTTATAAACGTTTTGGTGTGAAATGGAAATATGTAATAAGTCTGTGTGAAGTATTGTTGTGATTATTGGGCTTATTTTTATTAGTATGAAACAATAATATTTTACTATACATACAGGCTACTTTTGTGTAGTATGATAGGAAAATAAAACAACCATTTTAAGGAAAATATATTCATCATATTTCAATTTCTCTACTATTTATAGTAGGATATTATTGGATATTAACCAATCTTTAAGGAAACTTCATAAATACCAGTATTATTTTGGTGATCGCTCGTAAGAAAAAAAATATTTAAATTTCATAAAACAATTTGGAAGAGTGTAAAAATAATTAGAAAAGATTTGAACTTATCTTATGAACAAGTAAATCTTTTCAATATAGTGAAGAATTGTTGTCATGAAACTTAGTGCACAGCTGTAAATGATAAAAAGAGTCTATGAGAGTACTTTTAAATTTCAAATTTTAATCCTTAAAAACGGCGGATTTTATTAGAAAGTTTGTACAAAGCAAAAGATCTTTGAAAAAACAATTGTTATAGCTGGAATAGATTTTGAATATAATCTGGCAGTTTTATACGTTTTATGTGTGACGATTGACTCCAATATATACATAATGTGGATTGGGTACTCGGTGATGTTCAAGAGAATGTAAAGAAAAATAAGGAGAATTTGCGTTAATATAAGGAAGAATTTAAAGAGGCACTAAAAGAAAATAAGCGCGAAATTAAGCACCTACTTCAAGCTATTGAAGAAGATACAATGAAAGACTAAACAAATTGTATGAAGCGCAAAAATTTTGTATTTAAATATGCGAGAAATAAGAAAATTATGTGGTGCTGTAAATGATCAGGAAAATAACAACAGAATATGTAGCTTAATACAAGAGAACAATACATAGATGTGCAATGAAATTAAAAAACTAATAAACGAAACAAGTGTCAAAAAACAAAAACAAGTGTCATACTCAGAGACAGTTAAAAAAACAATAGAGTTGCCCAACTTAAATAGACAAATCCCTATAATCGTTAAACCAAAGGAAAAACAGGATGGTAAGAAAACAAGAGGGGAACTTATTAAAAAAAGTGAACCCTGAAAATTTAAAGATAACTAATGTAAAAAACCGTAAAAATGGCACAGTGATCATACAAACTAAGAATAATGTGGAAAGAGAAAAGATAAAAAATGCAATACCGACTGAAATGAGCGAAAACTATGGAATAAAATTACCTAATCCAAAAGATCTAAACGTTGATATAAAGTATGAGTTTTAAATATTCAGAAACAGAAATAGTTGAAAAACTGAAGAAACAAAATACGTTCTTGAAGGATAGTAATATTAACGTAATAAAAACATATGAATACAAAAGGAATGATCGAGTAATTTATAACGCGAAAATAGCAACGGATAGTCAAACATACACAAAATTAATTAATGAGCAAAAAGTAAACATAGAATGGGAACGATGCATAGTAGTTAATGGAACTGATATACTTCAATATTTCATATGCAAAGGTTGTGCAAAAATGATGAAACTTTCTTTAAGTGCCATGGAAATCATAAGTATATTGAATGCAAAAATGATACGATTATAAAATGTATAAATTGTGTACGTGTAAATAATAAACTAAATATGAGTTTGGATGTAAATCATTTAACGAGTGATAAAAAATGGTTTATCAGAATAAGCTAAAAAGCAAAAAAAGAAAGATGGGTTTCACAAGTTAACAACCAAAGAATATAAGGGCAATTTACACAAACATACTAGGGCTAAGAAATAATTTTAATCAAATTGAAATATTGGCAGAAACGGAAAATCCCGAAATTATTATATTGTCTGAAACACATCTAACGGAAGATATTAGAGAGGAGGAAATAACATTAGAAGACTATAATCAAGAGGTAACATTTTCAAACTATGCTCGTACAGGAGGAGCTATCATATATTTTAAGAAACATTGGAATGTAGTAAAATATTTTAAAAAAGTAGAGGACTGCAAATTTTGGATACTGGTGTGTACAGCCGGATATAAACAAATCCATATGAGTATTGCGGCAGTTTACAGATCACCAAGTAGTCAGCCATCTTCGGAGAAGTCTTAAAGGAAATTTATGAACAAAACTGTGACATTCTAATAGCGGGAGACGTCAATATTGACTGGCCAAAAGAGAGTTTCTACAAACGTCAAATTGAAAGGAGGTTAAATGACAACGCAGTACAGCAGATTGTAAACAATTTCAGTAGAGTAACAGAAAATACAAGCACCATAATTGACTACGTAATTACAAATAGTAATAATATATCAGCACAAAATAGTAACAAAAATAAAATATCGGACCATGAGATTATAGGCATTTTTATCGAAAGCGAGCATGAGGATGTTAAACGACCAAACAGCAAAGAAGTAAAGATATTCAAATACAATAAGGACTCATTTAATAGAGAATTAAGAACAGTAATAAGATATCAGGATATGAAGGATGTCAATGAAAATATAAATTTTTTCGGTAAATGTTTTGAGCAAACTGTTGCAAAATTTGTTACGAAAAAGAAAGTAAAGGAGCAAAATAATGTTAATAAATGGTATAACCGCCAAATGAGTGCAATGAAAAGTGTAAAACTACAGGGCTATACGAAATGTATATAAGACAAAAATAGAGAATGAAAAAAATAAATATATGAACGATCAAATAAATAATGCCAAAGACCAAAGGCAAATGTGGAGGGAGATAAAAAAACTAGTTCTAAAAAACATACAAATGTGATAACGTCGGTAATATTTAATCAAATTGAATATAATAATAATAATCAAATTGCTAGTCATTTTAATAATTACTTTATAGACAGTATTAAGTTGGTAAGAGAATCAATCACAAATGTAAAATATATAAACCAAATACCGTTGATAAATAAAATTTTTAAATTTAGACCAATAACATTGCTTGAATTAAAAAATATAATAAAAGAAATTAAAAATAAGCCTGACTACACAAAGATATCGATAAAGATCATTCTAGAAAATTAGAGTGGATAACTTTTTTAAAGATAATAAATAAATCAATGAAAGCAGAGGTTTTTCCTGACAAATGGAAAAAGACAGTGGTAACACCTGTAGAAAAAATTGGCAAAATTAATAAATGTGAGGAATTTAGACCAATTAATACCCTGAAAATATTCGACAAATTTTGGAAAAAGTTGTGAAAATACAATTGGAAAAATATATGGAAGACAATAATTTACTATCAAGGTATCAATCTGATGTTCGGAAAAAACTATCATGTGAAATAGCGAATGGAAAAATATAGGAAAAAAAGCATAAAATTGTGGCAATATTTTTAGATTTTAAACGAGCATTTTTCAAATTTGAAAGAGACAATGATAAAGAAATTATATATGTACTGTACACAAGGTGTTGATTTAAATTGGTTTAAATCGTATCTTGAAAATAGAAGACACATTACGAAGTAAACGGAGCCAAATCAAATAAACTAAAAAACGACTATGGTGTCCCCCAGGGTTCAATTCTTGGTGCATTAATGTTCATTATATATATAAACGATATACCAAATATTATCGAAAATTGTTCTATAATGTTATATGCGGATGATACTTTAGTATATTCCATCGCACAAACGGAAGAAGAGTGCAGAAATAAATTGATGCATGACGTTAAAAAAATTAATAAATGGCTAAATATGAACAAATTAAAGTTAAATGAAATTAAGACAAAATTAATTGAAATAAATATGACTAGTGATTCAGTATTTAAAATTAATAATGAAATTATAGAAAAAGTTAAAAACAAAGTATCTTGGTTTTATAACTGACAAAGAACTGAATTTTAAAGATCATATTGATTATATGTATAGAAAAATAGGCCTGAAATTTGGTTTTTTTAAACGGATTAGGAAAAATATTTCAACAATAACCGCAATGAATATTTATAATACAATGATAAAACCGCATTTTGAATATGGTTCGACGATTTTATATACGTGCTGTTTGGATTCACAACTGGAAAGAATGCAAAAGTTACAGAATAAGGCGCTTCGTAGTATCCTCAAGTGTAGCATATATACATCTATTTATGCAATGCTAAATGCACTTACATAGATGAACGTACGACAGAGACTTGAACTAAATACATTGTGTTTTATTCAAAAAATTAGAGTGGGCGACGCTCCTGAATATCTGTGTAGGAAAATAGAATATGTTGGAGATGTACAACCTTATGAATTAAGGAATTCCGATAATTTTCGAGTATGCAACGATCACTATTCTATAAAAGGCTCAGATTATATAATACAATACCGAATAATTTGAAAATAGAAAGAAATTTTAACATATACAAAAAGGAAAATGTGAAATTTGTGAGTAATATTGTTTGATTTTTAAGATTAAATTCTGTATATAAAGTATTTTTAATACTATTAACAGTAATAAAAAAAAATATTTATTTACAAATAAACAAGTAAACCATAGACAAAAAATCAATAGACAAAAGATGAAAAATATTGTTAAAACAGGATGACATATTAGCGACAAGTGAACCTCTGAGAAAAGCAAAGACATCACTTTTTTTTTATTGAACATATATTTATATACATATTATGTGTCACTCATCTTAACATTACCTAATAGCTTAGATCCTTTAAACTAACAGCATTAATTGTTAGGCTATTTAGAAAAATTTTGATTTCTATTTGCATGTAAAGAAAGTATTATGAAAATGTTTGGTTGTAATATTAATTATAGGTACTGGTTGCTCCCAATACAAAAATAGATCTGTTTGTATCATAGAAAGATTGAGAGAATAAATTGCTAAAACTTAGACATTTTTTATTTTGAAAATTGCTGTTATTATTATAACAATTGGTTGAAAAAGATTGTAAAATGATTCCATTTCTATCAAAACTCTTTGCCCTTAATAAAGAATGCAGAATTAAGAAATAATTTTGATTCTCTAGGCAGTTTACTTATAAAGATTTTGTAAACCATTATTAAACCAAAACATTGAATATCCTTCTCTCAAGACTAGTTTTTAAGTTTAACTTTGATAATAATTTTAAAAATTATTTATAAAAATCTCTATAAATGTTCTAACTCTGCTGTTTTAATATTGTTTATTGTACAGAGTGGCTGATGAAAGCTCCTACCAAAAAAAACGTAATAACTTATTTTCTGTGTAGCCAACCTGTTCCATTTTTATTTTATTTTATAGATTGATCTTTAAATTTAACTAAAATGGAGGATTGGGACAATTAAACAAGAATTTGGATAGTGTAACGCTATCACGCTTTAGAGCCTGTAACTTCCGTCCAAAGAGAATATAGGCGCACGTTTGGTGGCACTCCTCCTAGCAAGTGGACTATAATAAGGCGCGAGAAGAATTTTGCGAGCGTGGCACAATTGCAAGAAGGCCTTATCATCAAGATCCCTCAGTTGGGACGCAGAAAACTATCGCTGCAGCCAATCCTTATCTGCTCAACAGACAGTCTCTGCAGACAATTTCGCAACAAGATTTAAACTTATTTCCATATCAGATTCAATTAACGAACAAACTGAACTGAAGATACTTTCCGATTCGCTTGAAATTTTGTGAGAGGATCATTCAAATGGCGTCAGAGAACGAAAACGTCTTGAACTGCATTTTATGTCGATGCACATTTTGATTTAAGTCTGACCCACAGATACACAGTTGCTGTGCAGTTTCTTCAAGGTTCATTTTCAGGCCTTACTTTTTCGAAGAAAGCGGTCTTACTGTTACGGTCAATGGAGACCGTTACTTAAAGATGTTGAAAGAATTTTTCTTTACAGAATTACGCCGAAAGAGAATCACTTTCAACTCTGTTTGGTTTCAACAAGATGGAGCAACACATAGCCCCGCCTTTTATGACAGAATTGCGGCAAAAGATCCTCAATAAACTGATTTCAAGAAACTCCACATTCTGTTGGCCTTCCAGGTATCCTGACCTCACTGCACCTGACTTTTTTGTGAGGTTATAGCAAATAAGAATTTTAATTTGGATGATTTAAAGCAATCCACCCGAACGGTAATTGAGGCAATTCGCGCTGCAACACTCCAGGCAGTAATGAATAACTTTTTGATAAGATGAATTACTAAAATATAAATTGCGTAAACTTTACAAAAAATTATTTGAGTTTCTTAATGTAGCAAAATTGATCAACCAGCCTGTATTTTCTATGCTATCAGCTAAGTTAAAATTCATTCTTAAAATTATTTTTACCTCTGCCCCATTTGTCGGGTTGTTGTTGTTGATTAATGCTATTTTATTTCTGACTCTCAAATCAAATAAGGATAGTAAAGTTACCGGCAACAAAAGATCTGAATGACGTCTGACTGTCTAGCGTAATTTGCAACGCATATAATGACATCCAAAAACCTCTTTTTAAGTTCCTTCTTGATCGGTGTTTCTTCTATCTTCTTTTTTGCAAAGTATTTAAATATTGTTATGGCTGATGGTTTTTATGTCGTTACTGATGTTGCTTTTGTTTAAAAGGGATCTTTTTCTTTTATTATTGTTGTAAAACCGATTTGAAGTTTTTATTTTTATATAAATTTTCTTTAATATTTTTTTAGCGTTGGTTCGAGAAACTCGACTGCGCCAGCAATATTCAATGATTATTATTAGTCAAGAAGGAAAAACAAAATGAAATACAAAATATAATAGTACGATTTTTATATAATATAAAAAAGTAAAACTTTAACTCTCAAGATTAACAATAGTATTAGTAACAACCATTAAAATAATATGTAACTTATGTTTTCGCCACCGAGGTATTTCATGGAGATTATCAATAATGATCAACCTTTCGTGACATGTTGACGGCTCTTTATCGCAATAGCACTCGTTTGTCTCTCGTAGAGAAAATATTCCACCATCTAATTAAAAAAACTCAGTGGGAGGCTCGTGAGTTATTGAAATCCTGTCCAATAACTAACGGCTTGGTAAATCTTGTCAACCGATATGAGAATAGGTTAATACTCGTCAACAACCAAAAAACGCTTTATAATCTCGCCCCATTATTCAATGAAACCGCCAGCAATATCAGGCGCATACACTGCACAGTCAACGATTGCGTTACGAATTTCAACATTCGACAGCAATAAGTGGCACATAATCTTTGTTTGCATCTGTTCACACTTAGCCTTTGGGAAAAGTCGCTACATAGTATAGAGTTGCCTAAATGCATACCTTTTTGACATCGAAATTTCTGACCTCAGGTCCGGCAGCAGATATTTGAACCATCTTTGTTAATCAAAGCTCATCTTAGAAAATCAAGAATGCCAATTGCAAGAAAACACAATCGGGAGATCAAAGGAAGCTTAAAATTTATAACACTAGTAGTACAAAACAAAAAAATGTTCATTAACAAAGATTACATATGTGCATATAACAGGTTTGAGCATGTACGTCGTACTTCTACTTCGTTTTAATGCACCTACCTATAGTTTCAAAAAATGTGTAACTTAGTAACTTCTTAAGCTTTTTTGAGTAAATCGACGCATTGTGTTATTCCTCTGTCTGATAACATTCGATATTACTATACCGCCTTTATTTAATTTTAGGTAAGTTCCTGACGAATTTATTTTCTGATGGACAATACGGGTCATATCCACGGTGGTTGATGTTTTTTAAATTGAAACATTTGTATATAACTAGACCCTTTGTAGGCACTTTATTTAGTTGAAAGCTTAAGTGATTATGAGATTGACCACAACCTAGACATACTGCAGCTCAAAAACAATTCATCCCCGTACATGGTACATTTGGAGCATCACGTAAGATCCTACAAACGACGATAGGAGTTTTTCCATTGAACAAAGAAGAATAAAACTTATTTTCATGATAACTTTTTTCCTAGTTTCGCTTTGAGTAAATTCCAACATATAAAGTGCATTTTCATCAGGCTGTGGTAACCCAGACAGCATTACTTACTTTGAACTTCTTGGCATCATATTGGATGCCATAAAGAACTTTCATTTGCATATTTTTAGTTTTTTGACATTATAATTGTGTTCCCACAACGAGTTAAGAATAAGTTTTGTACGTTTCACCTAGTAATTTAATTACGGACGTGAGACATGGAAAATACCCACTATGATAGACGGAATTTTTATGGTCTCCTCTTTAGCAACATCGTTATCCATACAAGAATTATTTCCATCATCTTTATTAGACCATAGCTCAAACTTGTTAACATTATCATGCGGGTTCGTTTTTTTAATCTAGGGTCATTTCCCCTTTTAAAAAATATTTTTGATAATTTAAGAATTAAAGAATTTGCACACACAATGGTAACATCTTCAGATTTCAATCATGTCTTTTAATTATCAATTTTTTTTCTCATCTAAACCTGTAACCCCTAGTGATTTGAACAAATCTATGATTCTCTTGGTATAGCACGTTTAAAAGGTTAAAAATGCCTTAAATGTGTTCATTTCATTTGCACTTTAGACAATAAAAAATAAACATTTTGCGTCTTTATTTGGATCAGGAATTTGTTGTCACAGGAATTTGCTACCACCGCGAAGAAAATGAAAAGGCAAAATCAAATACAAGAAAGATTTTACAGACTTATGGCATTGAAGTTGGTTATGTTATTTAAAATCAACTACCTGGTTTAGTTGTGGCTTTAATGTTAATGAAAAATTTTTTTCCATTGAGCGATTCGACTTTACTAAAAATTCAATTCCGATTTTTTATTTGCCACCTAATTTTTTTTTAGTTATTTGATTTTAAAAATCTATATAAAGTTTTTAAGTTTAATTTAAATAATTGATTAAAGGTAAATAATATATAAAAAAAATATTGAAATTAATTTAACTTAAGTTACTGAATTGTTCTAGAAATTAAAAAAGTAAGATACAATTTTATAGCATTATTAAAAAATTAATATAAAAATGTTTTTCTAATTTATCTGCATTTCCTAACAGCTAACTTACATTGCGGTTTAAAAGTGAGCATATTTATTTCTCGGTGCAGGACATCATTCGAATTTAATCGTTCGCACAATGAAGTTTAAAGCAAAATAAAGTCTGCATTATACTGTTTGGCAATTATTATGGTTTACATCTTGTAGTACAGGAAAAATGTTTAATTTTATTAAATTTTTCATAAAAAAATAATAAATTTTAAAAGAATTCAGCTCAAAAAGTTATCAGAACACAATTTTTAACCTGTTATTTGTGTATGTAATTAATTAGCCATGAGACAACATGGCGTCCTCCGCCTAAGAATTATTATGTTAAAAGCTTAAGCTAACATTTCATACCATACGCAGTTACAAAAAGTTTGCAAACTATTTTCTAGAATTTTCTTATTCACAACTACGGGATATTTTTTGAATTTAACCCGTTGAGGCGTAATTGCATAATTTCGCTGTGCATATGTAAATTAAAAGAAAAATTATTTTTTATTAACAGAAACTTGTTTTTTAATAGTTTAATACGTGAGAATTGTACGCATTCATAAAAACATAAACAGCCAATTCAGATTATAAAAGCATTTACAGAACCGAAGCATGATTTTTGTCAATTAATGTTTAATGCAGACGGAGAAAAAGGTTGGTTTAGTATTTTACACAAATTTTTATACTTATTTAATAAAATAATAATTTCAATATGCGGAAAAATACAAATGTTGAAAATCGAATAACTATTTACATCTTGACATCACAGAAGAAAAACGGTTGTAAAAAAGAATGCTACTTACAAACATGCAAAATATAAATTCAACAAAGAGTATCGGTTCAAAGCAACAAGCAAGAAATTCAGACAAGAATATATATATATAGCTTTATTGTTTATAACAAGTGACGTCTACGCAGATGAGTAATATACTGATTCAGGCGCAACAACAGCACACATAAAAGCTAAAATATACATACCTTTAAAACAATACCAATACTGTAAAAATTCCCTAAATATAGGTTGTCTAAAAAACAACTGTCAGATAGTCTATATTTAGGTAATTTCTGAATTTTGATGAGCTTTTTGTCACCTTTTTTTGATAAAAAATAAACATACCTTCACCAAAAAAACTTTTTTGAATTTGCATCAGTAAGAAGCTCTTTATATGATGTCTTCACTCATTTTACAAAATTTTGTTTTTGCCAAGGGTTTTGGAAAAGGCGCCAGTGAGACGTTTCCACATATTCCTAAGGTGAAGCGTTTTAAACTACAATCTATACCTTATATTTTCGTTCGCTATTATATAGAAACCAAAGCTTATCGACTTTGTGATCCGATAGCAAAGAAAATAATCGTCAGTCGTAATGTTGTCTGGAGATTTAGGTATATAATAATAGTATAAATTATGTCAACAGTGTTACAAACGCTATAGTCGAAGTCCCCGGAAGTGATGACGATTCGAGGGGCGATTATTGGCTGCAATCAAAGAAGAAACAAAAACTGATGACATCAAAAATGCTTGTTTTGATAGTCTTTAAGTAGAATATGATTGCAAATTCAAGGACAACTAAAGTTTTGAAGAACATTATGATAAGGATCTGTTTCAGTCAAAAAAGCCTTGAACACAGAAGACGCAACACAATGACGTAGAGCAATGGAGAAAGAATTTAAAAAATCTTTTGCCCTGAATGACACATAAACATTAGTAAAATTACCGGATAAAAAGAAAATAATTAAAAGCATATGGGCGTTCCAAACGAAATACGATGCCAGTGGTAATAAAATTCACCAGAGAGCCAAGCTTGTTTTACACGGGTTTAGACAACAAAAAGGCAATGGTTACATTCAATATACATGTATGCCAATGCAGAAACAGCATTTCTTAATGAATATCTTAAAGAGTAAATATTTGCGGACCAACTTGAAAGTTACAGTTATAGGTTATAGTCAAAGAAAGCCCTTTATAGACTTCAACAATACTGTTGAATACAACTCTAAATAATGTGCTTATTAAGTTTGGTCCCTAAAGAAGCGAAATTGATTGATGCGTATATTCTATCATTCTAACATTGCCCCTGTACGCTGGTAGGTAGTGTACTAGCTTGTCAGCATGGGGGTTGTGGGTTCGATTCCCAACGAAGACCTTGGTTTTTTTTCACCACAAAAATAAAAATTGAGTGCCGGTGGGGCTGCTCAGCGATGAAGGTTTAGTTACTGTGCTATCTTCTACGGCAGTTAATTTCCGACTATCCTTTTACTTTCACCACCTGTTTTATCTCCTCTCTATCCCTTTCCTAATTGTGTTGCATGAAGTGCTACTTCTCTTAAAAAGATGCTTCAGCTGCGGTAAGGTCGGACATTTTCAGCGCAACTGTCTGTGTTTGTTGTCGCTGATATCGTGGATGAAGTTATTATCTCGGTGCAGACTTCATGATAGCTCATGGTATTAATCTGGATATGTGGCAGCAGATTATGATCTGGCACAGCGTGGAGATCCCCTTAAATGTTGGATATGAAAGCAGGAATGTAGTAAGGAAACTATTTGCAATCGGACGCCAAAAATTACCACCCCTGGCAGAAACTATAGTTTGATACGTTTGGAGGCAGATTGCGTGGGCAACCGGTTGTGGGTGGTAGAACCAGAAGACGTAAGGAATGATGTAATAACAGCTAAAGCTCTCGTGAAAAGCTGCAACAATGGAAAAGTCCCTGTAAGGTTACTAAATCTGTCCAACAGCGAAAAGACAATTGGCGAAAATACTGAAATCGGTCGATGTGAGCCGACAGGAGCCGTAATTAATTGTGCGACACATTCAGCATGTCCCAAAATAACTGCTAAAGAGCGGGAACTGCTAAAGAGCGGGAACTGCTAGCAGAGCAGGTGGATAAATGGGTAGCAGAAATAAAACCTCTCGACAGAAATAAAGTGAAGCAGTTGCTAAGAAAAATACCGCCGCCTTCGCTCTAAATTATAAAAGCCAAGGTAAAACAGCAGTTGTGAAACATGAAATAAATATTGACGAAGCGAGGCCCATAAAACAAGTACCCAGGAGTGTTCCCCTTGCAAAACGGAACGAGGTCAAGGAACTGATTAACGAAATGGAGTGGAACGGAGTGATTGAGCCATCTTCAAGTCCATGGAGCTCGCCGATAGTGGTAGTAAAGAAGAAAGATGGCAGCACCAGATTTTGCGTCGACTATAGAAGACTCAATGAAGACACAATGAAAGACAGTTAACCGCTACCCAGAATTGACGACACCGTAGATACGTTGTCCGAAACGAAATGGTTCTCTACCTTAGACTTGCAGAGTGGTTACTGGCAAGTGGAGATAGCCGATAAAGACAAGGAGAAAACTGCCTTTAGCGCGAGCAATGGGTTGTGGCAGTTTAAAGTGATGCCATTTGGGCTCTGCAATGCTCCAGCTACTACAGGCGATTTGTGCCGAACTTTGCTCAAGTGGCTGCCAGCTTGCGTGAGTTGACCAGAAAATCGCAACCATATCACTGAAGTGGGGCAGCAGAAGAGGCGTTTCAGAGCCTAATGAAACTTTTGTGTACAGCACCAGTCCTTTACTATCCGATAGCTGGACATGAATTTATATTGGATACAGATGCAAGCGTCTACGGAATAGGAAGAGTGCTTTCTCAGGTGATTAATGCGACGGAAAAAGTTATTGATTACTATAGCAGAGTATTGTCCAAGCCCGAAAAAAATTATTGCGTAACACGTAGGGAGCTTTTAGCCGTACCGGAGTGTGTTAAACATTACCACAGTTTGCAGTTTAAAAACCCCGAAGGGCAGCTTGCACGCTGGATTGAACGTCTGCAGAGCTATGACTTCAGCATTGTGTACAGGAAAGGCGGGAAACACAATAAAGCAGAAATCTTTTCAAGACGCCCTTGCAATGCAGACACTGCACAAAAGTCGTGGAAAAAATCCATCATTAATGTGAGACTTATCCAAATTGGCACACGAGAAAATTGGTGTGACAAAAAAGAAGAATCCCATCTGGTCAAAAATTATATCAGCCAAGATGAAGAACATAAGACCGGAACGTAACCAAATATCGGCAGAAAGCCGTTGCAATAGCCCAGTGCAATAGCCTTAAAGTGGTAAATGGTTGCCTGTATCGAAATTGGGAAAGTGCAGCTGGAAAAACTACAACGTTGTGCCAAGTTCCCGGATAATAGATCTAATGAAGCAGTTTCATAGTGGTCTCAGAGGCGGCCATCTGGCTGTAACAAAAACACTGGAAAAGATACAACAGCGATTTTACTGGGTAGGCTGCCCGCAATCTGTAACCGAAAGGATAGCTAATTGCGAGCAGTGCATTGTGGCCAAGGGTCCAACAAGGAAAAGTCGTGGCAAGCTACAACAGTACAATGCAGGCGCCCCTTTTCAAAGGATAGCAATGGATATCGCAGGCCAATTCTCTATCAGCAATGCTGGAAATCGGTATCTGCTAGTAGTAATGGATTATTTCAGCAAATGGCCCGAAGCGTATCTCATTCCGAACCAAGAGTCCAAAACGATTGTAGCTAAATTAGTGAACAATTGGGTGTGTCGATACGGTGTTCTAACAGAACTTCACTCCGATCAGGGACGAAATTTTGAGTCGACCATATTCAAGGAAATGTGCGACATTTATGGGATCAAAAAGACGAGAACGACACCACTGCATCCAACCTGATGGCATGGTAGAAAGATTCAACCGCACCCTGGAAGAACATCTCAGAAAAGTGGTCAGTACACACCAAAAGGATTGGGACGAGCATGTACCAAAGTTTCTTCGGCATACCGATCAGCTATCCACGATGCGACATCATGTAGTCCAGCAAAAGTCGTGTTTGGGTGAGAACTAAAACTATCAGCCGACTTAGAATTTGGCGTTAAATCGATTCCTGCACATGACTATAATGAAAATGTTCCTCAGATACAAGAAGACCTGCACGAGCTCCATGAGTTTGTCCACAATCGCATCAACATGTCCAGCGACAAAATGAAAGCCAGATATGATCGAGTAACAAATACGGAAGGATTTACAGAAGCACAACTGGTTCTACTACATAACCCACAACGAAAAAAAGGACTGTCTTCCAAACTGCAAAGCCACTGGAAAGGACCATACAAGGTTATCAAGAAACTGAATGACGTGGTTAATCGGATACAGAAATATCAAAGTCCGAGGTGTAACACGAAAGTGGTCCAATTGGAGCGGCTGACCAAGTATGGCTGAGGCATTATTGAGCCTATTCTGGACGAAAAGTGGGCGACAATGTTACGAATGTATCTTGCTTAGTTTTAAAATAAAATAATTAAGCAATAAAGCGAACTATTGGTTACAGACTGCGTAGAAATTTTATACACAAACAACAACAATTTGATATGCTGGTAACTAACTGCCTGGCATGCAAGCCAAAAAAAAAAAACATGTGTCCTGTTGAACATTTAAACGCGCAAGACAAAAACAAATTTGACAACAAACATGCATGCTGTTTTCCATTTGCGTAGTTTTCTAAGAAACCTTTTCTACAAAAGGCAACAACAAAAATTTTGAAATAAATCCCAAACAGCAACCCTTATCAGTATAAAAACTAAAACATCGAATAAACAACATACAACAACAAAATGTGATACAAAGGGAGTAGAACATTCTTAAATCTTCTACACTTTAAATAGACAAATATAAATAGAGCAGCGTCTGAATGGATAGTCAGTCAGTGTAAAATTAAACTTCATCAAGTAAAGACGTGCATTTTAAGTAAATTGTTCTGAAGTGTCAACTTTATCTAGTTAAAGTAAATAAAGTTGTTATAAATTTAAAAATTCTAAAAACTCGTGTTATTTATTTTGCAGTAAAAATATGTTAGATTGTACATATTCTCAGTAGTTTTTGTACAAATCCTGGTAAGCCTCATCGGTTGTCTGTAGAAAGTGTGATGCAATAGTTAAAGGGTACAATTAATAAAAATCTTGCCTACATAAGTAATAAAGGGCTGGTAACACTGACGGTCTACAACTGGAAATTTCATTCAAAAGTTTGGTCTAAATTAAAGTATTTATTGAAATTGAAATTTACGAATTTTTATATATTTTAAGTAAGTATAAGTACTTTGTAACAGTAAGTTGAGAGAATTTGATCACTTAACAAGTGCACACGTGTGTTACTCTACTTAACAACAACAACCTTTTCATTCACCTTTCATTCAACGAGGCAAATATTGTGAAAAGTACCTATTTTAGATTGCTTTGATATATTAACTATTAAAAATAATTTGCAGCTTAGGGTGTCAATATCATTGCAGCAAAGGAAAACATTAAAAATAACATAGACCTTGATCAGAGAAATACAAAACAATTAAAAGCCAACTTCGGAGTAATATTCTACGCAAGATATGTTGACGACATCATATGTATACTAGAAGGAAATAACGATGAGCAAATTCTAGATTACTTGAATGGAAGACACAAGGACATAAAATTTACAATGGAAAAGGAAGAGGAGGGGAGAATTAATTATCTGGACCTAACGGTCAAGAGGAACATAATCTCGAACAGAATCGAATATGAAATATACAGGAAACCAACAGCAACGGACACAATAATACACAACTCATCAAATCATCCCCAGCAACACAAAAACGCAGCAATCACGCAGTTAATAACAAGACTCGAGAGAACACCACTAACACGGCAAATGTATATGAGGGAAATGGAAACAATATACACCATAGCGGAAAACAACAGATACAAAAAGCGCCTCGTAGATAACATCAAAAAACAAATTAGAACGAACAAAGAACAGGAGAATGAAAGGAAAAAATGGGCTACATTAACATATATAAGAAAATCAACGTACAAACTGGCGAAATTCTTTGGAAAACACAACATCAATACCGCATTCAGAACAAGAAACAACTTAGGCAGAATACTACGGAATAAAACAACCGAGGCAAATATACTAGACAAACAAGGAGTGTAGAAATTAACTTTTACATGCCATTATAGCTACATCGGGCAAACAGGACGAAAAATTACGACCAGATTTACGGAACACATTAGAGACTATAACAAAAAACTACGAGAACCAAAATCAACTCCAGAATCAAACTTTGCGAACCATATATTTAACAACAAATGTACACCAGGACATATAAAGGCAACGGTTAAACTGCTTCGTACACAGCACAAAGGAAGGAGACTAAATGTATTAGGAAACATGGAAATATGCAAACAAAAAACATTTGACGGACTAATAATAAATGAACAAATAAACACTGCTTCGGACATAATATTTGAACCGTTGAAACATTTTTACAGGAAAACGAACACTATACTAACACAAAAACGTTACGCAGGTGCACAAGACCAAAGCAATAAAGAACATCATAAACGTACAATTACAAATTATTATGTCACATAAAGAAGAGGAAATGAAAAGGGAAAAAACCCAATAAGTTCACACATAAACAAAAACGGACAACCAGCATTGTCGTAAAAGGATTTAGCTAGAAAAAAGACGAATGAAAAAGGGAGCGACAAATTGGGTAAAAAGAGACAAACGAAAAAGGAGAGAGAGATGCAGGCAAAAAAGACAGAAAGTGACGAACGCAATAACACGAAGGGTGACACGAACTATATAAACACAACTGACAATAAAACACAACTAGTACGAAAAGAACACTGAAGATGGCAAACAGCCAAAACCGGTTTGTTCACAAACCAAATTTGACGACGACAAAAAACCGTACTCAAATAAAAGAAATACAAAACCCATTTCTTTCCTGATGTAATCATACACTTAAATTTTCACTTACATTTATTCATTCAAACGTTTCGTTCGTGTACTATTGAGTAAATTGATTAAACATGTTTTATTCGCATTCTAATCTGCCAAAATGATTGTTCACTTGACCATAGAGTAAAATTCTTATTCAAATTTAAACATTTAGCATAACTTTTCATTGAACAAAATCAGTTGTGTGCTGTGTAATCGAGTAGATTTACACATTTGAACAAATGAACTTTGGTGTTGAATTAAAACATTGTGTACTATTCACTGATTTTTCCAACTGACTTTTCGCTTATGTCTTTCGAGTAGTTTATTTTGTTGTTAGTAAGTTTTCTTAAATATATTTAAGAGGATCTAAGGCTAAAAATTACCTATTTTCAATTAAATATAGATTTCGAGATATCGAAACAAATTCAAAAATTAAGTAGGCTTGACATACTAAATATACCATATAAAATAATTTATCAGTTTTTTTTTTAATAAAACAAACGAAAACACGCACACATTTTAATTTCATATTCAAAGATATTCAGAAATATGTTTTGAAAACCTAAAAACGGCATAAATATCGCACTTATGTAATGATTAACTCATGCACATAATGTTTTTGGTTTTATTCTACATCGATATAAGCACGCAAATTAAATAATGAATTCTTTTTATGTTTATTTTTAACTTTTATTTAACTTAGTTACCATTAGATTATTTTTTAGACACAACTTTATTTTATTTTTAACACAACTTTATTTTATTTTTAACACAACTTTCTTTCCATCAATCTAATTTCAATCTCCTCTCTTTTTACTATAATGCTCTGCTTAAATACTAATTTTCAAGCATCCTAAATAAACACACTACCGTTTGTCTGTGTTTCCACTTTTCCCTTTATGGTTGGAAAAACACAAACAAAATTATTTGTGTTTACTTAGGACCCTTTTTTTCTTTCTCTTTCATTCTTCAAAAATTATCCATTGTGTCATCGTAAAATTTGGCAATTGTCATTCAATTACCAAATTTTCCCGAATCTACATATAATCGTAAAGCCCAGTAATTGTTATTTAATTACCAAATTCTGTACATATAACTTGCATGATCCGAATGAACAGTTTTCTTAGGTGTTTTATTTTCCATCAAGATAATCTTTGTTGAATAAAATAAGCAAAAATCACATAACCAACAAAATACATTTGAATGAAAAATAAAAAAACTATTATGTGCGCTCGAACAAGTTGGATTATTTGAACGTAAAAAATGTTTTTAGAATGAATGTTGTGTATAAATGTTTTTATAATCACCCATTGACCTTGATTTTTAAAAGATTTTGCAATAAGACAAAATTTGCAAATGAAAGAAATAACAAATTTACCTTTAAAAATATAAACACGACAAAAAAATATGTACAATTAGTTGCAATGGAGACGGGCTTGATATACAATCAACAAAAAAAACTTGTACACTTACCAATTTAGAATAAAGAAAATCAAATTAATAAAAATATGCGAAGAAAGAAAGGTTTATTAAACACAAATTTAAGTTTGAGCTCCATATTGTAAAGGTATATCAATTTTTTAATGCTTATATATAACGAGAAAAATAACAACAATAAAAATATGTCAATATTCTTGGACAAAAAAAACTTGTACACTTCTTATTTGCTTTGCACAAAAAGTCTCGTTACAACTTTTCTACACAAAGTTAATTAAATCGAGTTTGAAGTTAGTCAATTTAACTAATTGGTCACGTATTTCGGAAAATTGAAAAAAAATGGAGAAAAAACAAATTTCAAAAGATTTAAAAGTACTAATTATAAATACATATATGGAAGGAAAATAATTCAAGACGTGAAATTGGGAAAATAGTTTAAAAAAAGCATACAGTACCGTACACCATGTAATAAAAACCTTCCAAAGAAATAATTTTCTAGAAAGACCTAATTAAAGTGGTCACCCCAAAAAATAAATACTCCTCAGAATGAGCGAAAAATATTATATTTTGTGAAGAAAGATCCAAAAGTTTCTGCTGTAAATATTGCTAAAGAACTTAAAAACTCTTAAAATAGCTAATGTGACTCCACAGATGGTAAGAAATTTCCTCAATTTGAAAGAATTTTATTTAAGAAACCCCTCCTTCCCAAATTAAATACCCAAAAACGCCTAATGTATGCCAATAAGTTTATTTGGCAGCAACGGAAGAAAATTTGTATGGAGAAAGAAAGGAGAAGCTTTAAATCCAAGTAACATATAGATATG
Source organism: Trichopoda pennipes (assembly GCA_030448955.1). Classification (NCBI taxonomy): domain Eukaryota; kingdom Metazoa; phylum Arthropoda; class Insecta; order Diptera; family Tachinidae; genus Trichopoda; species Trichopoda pennipes. The sequence goes on from JASKUP010000097.1 coordinate 75,904, forward strand.
TGATGGTTTGGGGTGCTATGAGTGCAAATGGAGTGGGAAACCTTGTTTTTGTAGAAGGAAACATGAACAAATTGGATTATATAAATATTTAAAAACAATTTGGCTCAATCTGCTCAAAAATGGGTTTGGGTGATAGCTAAGCATTCGTCCCAGATAACGATCCAATGCACTCAGCCCTTGTAGTAAAGTATGACTGCTTTATAATACGAAACAAGTTTTACCTCATTCTCCACAAAGCTCAGACTTAAACCAGATAGAGCATTTGTGGTGATATATAAGAACTAAATTAAAGGATTACCGGATTTTTAGCATATATGGAGTTCTATTCCTGGAGAAAAAATCTATTCCATTCAATGACGAAAAGATTCTTAGACATTAAAGAAGCTAAAGGTCAAAACACAAAATACTAAAATACGTAATATTTCTTTATTTATTTTTGCAATTTTAAGTTTTATTACTACTGTATAAGTTTTTTTTTGTCCAAAAATATTGATATATTTTTGTTTTTGTTATTTTTCTCTTTATATATAATCATTACAAAAACAATTTCGATGCACGTTTATAATATGGATCTCAAGCTTTAAATTGTGTTTAATAAATGTTTCTTTCTTCGCATATTATTAATTTGCTTTTCTTTATTCTGAGTTGGTAAGTGTACAAGTTTTTTTTTTGTTGACTGTATACTAGAAGGTATGTGTGTTGGTAGCACAAAACTAAGATAAGTCAAGTATTAAGACTAGGGGCAAAGCACATTGTGATTCAACTAGACATAAGACAGTATTTGATAACAATAATAAGCAATTACCAAAACAAATACACACTAAATATGTTACATATAATTTATGTACATAAAATAGTTAATTATAATAGTAACACAGAAACGTTCACAAATATAGATAAACAAAAATAAGTAAAATAACAATTTGTAGGTGTTATTCAATAATGCAGAAAAATTAATTAAAATTTATTATTGTTACGGATGCGTTTTGCTTAAGTTTAAAAAGAAAATAATTAAGTAATAAGGCAAATGACATAACTGGGTATGCTGTTTACATAGTTTTCTTAGAAAACTTGTACACGCTAGACAACATCAACAATCTTAAAATAAATTCCATGAAGAAACTTTTATAGCATAAAAACAAAAATACACACAGACCAACAGGCGCCTATCCATTAAAGGAATAACATAACAGCAACAATATGTGATATAAAGGAAGTAGAAGATTCTTAATTTTTCTAGACTTCTAGCAGACAAATATAAAAGGCAGCGTCTGAGTGGTTAGTTAGTTAGTTAGTGAAAACATAAACCAACGTACAAATCTTAGTTTTTGTGTAGTAAAGTAAATAAACTTGTAATCAATTTGAAAACTCTAAAATCTGCTGTTATTTATTTTACAATAAAGAACTCAGTAACAACAAAGCGTTTATAAACGATATAAACGTAACAACTGGTGTCAGAAGTGAAATTGCAAAAACATCAAATACAATGAAGTTGGAAGAACTGCAAGTTGAGCAGCTAAAGGAGCTGAATAAGTTAGATTTGCCAACAACGGAAAGTTAGGCGGAATTGCATCCGAGGTTGATATCGATATTGGGACATACGAATTTGCAGACAAGGAAGTGGTTGAGGTATGTAACCCATCAGCAAACGCCAATGTGAGTTTGGATAAAATACTATGACGGAAGCGCACCGTTTAATGTATTTAAGTTCGAAACAGTTGTTAGCAAAATAGATAGAACAATGAAGAGCTATTGAGCTAATTCTAGCCTAAAAAGGTGCTGCTACCGAAATCCTTAATAGCTTACCAGGAAGCGGCAGAAATAATTACGAGGTGGCCTAACAACGCAAGTATGGCGGCGAGCATAAAAGAGAACTCTATAGAATGGAGCTACGAAGATTTTGCCATGGAGATTGGTTAGGTGCAGCTTACTTATCCAGGTGAACATCATCTATTTCTGGATCAGTTTAAAACGAAAGCATTTGCGACTGGCATAAGGGATTCAGATATTGAAAATGCAGTTTGTGCAGCGCAGAAAGCAATCTTCACCGAAACTATCTCATACGCGTTATCATACACCTGAAAAGTAGTAACCTCTGCGGGTTGATCAATGGAAATAAGCATGTCCTCACCATAGACACAGGAGCAGATTTAGTTAAAGGAGCAGTGGAGCCGTTAAATAATGTGCAACTGCGCACCACTACTGAGGATTCAGGCATCGTCTATAGAAGCCGAAGGGTGCGATTGACTATCGAAAACATCAGCGCAGATCACATGTTTGTTGTCGCTGATATAGTGGATGAATTTATTATATGTCTGCACCTATATCAACTTCATCATAGCTCAAGGTATTAATCTGGATATGGGGCAGCAGCTAATGATCTGGCGCAACGTGAAGATCCCCTGAAATGCTCGATATGAGAGCAGGGACGCAGTAAGGAAACTATTCATTTTTTCAATTTTTACTAACAATTAATTACTTTATTCAACTTTATTGGTTTTATATTTATTTATTATATTATCCTAGTAGTGTATAATTAATGATGATCTTATAAAATATTTATTTCTTATATGCTAACTTATAATATTAATTTAGGAACAAAGAATATCTGTTGTGGGAATATGCAACGTCTGCATATTCCCACACATGGGTTTGGTTTAGTGTGGATAATCACATTTCACAATGGAATGTGGGGTGTCCTATTGCATGCAGAAGGCATGGCAATATCGACACTGTCAAACACACTACACCTCCCTTTTTTTCAAGAATGATCAACATCTTTCGGTTGATCATTCTTTTACAATCGTAATTATAAAAATAAATGAAATAAAATGAAATAAAATGAATACCTATAATTAAAACAGAAACATATATTTTTCCCTTAATTAACATGAAATACAAAACAAAATATAAGAAAAATACCCAGTGGAATGAACAGGTGAATGAACGTAGCTGGAAATAATAATAATCTCAGATGAAAGAAGTAATACTAATTCATGTACACGAAATACATGGAGATCAATGAGGCTCCCTCACCCCCTTGGGGGGAAAAATCCCAGGACAGTTGCATAATGTATAATTCGGTATCGGCTTGAGCACTATATTTAAGTGGGGGTCCCTTAGGACTTTATTCCCCTTGTCCATTAAATCATCCCCGGGTATCAACACTATCATTTTTGATAGGTTCAAAGGTTGGCAGACCATCGTTACCAGCTATTTTTTCAAGCTTTAGATAGAGGCGACTTAGATCAGCATATCTATTAATAACGTAGTATTCCAACTAAACTAGGAAAGTACGCGCTTTCCTTTATCATCATCACCAGGGAAAATGCTTCTGTGGCATTTTCCCGTGCTCTTGGGCAATTATTGGCCCATATATCATAAGTAACCGATTTTGTGGGCTCTGATCTCCGTTGTGCCCCTTCATGCAACTGTCTCTGACCTCAAATTGATCTCGACAACGAAACAAGAAGTAAAAAAAAAAAAATTCCGTCCATCATCACAACCGATGAATCCAAAAGTGGAAAAAAATTGTGTCAAACCTAACAAAGTGATCAAATTTGTCAGGTTCAAGAAAACTTTTCCAGAAATCATACAAAAATTATCCACGAGAAGTATAAATTAAAAAAAATAAAAACTAAAATAAATCAAAGAAAAATCCTAACATCCCTGTGACATATCCTCGATACGTCGATACGACATGATACGTTATGAATCCAATTAAATACCAATGCCACTGCTACAAATTGTTCCGTGTCACTAGAGGCACTCGTGAGTTTCGTAGTCACAAGGAACTTCGCAACAGTAGCCTGCAAAAGGACTCGTAACAATTATCACCAGAGTTAATAAAATAAAATTAAAATATAAAGAGTTTAAAAATCCGTTTATTATATCGCCAATCATTCATTCTATTCTATCACCCGCTCATAATCCAGTGGTACTAAAAAATTTGTCCTTAAGGTTACTTTCCAAAAATCTATTATTTTCATTTAATTTATTCATTCAATTGTTCTATTATAGGTTTATTTGTTGATATAATTCAAAACGGTAAATTATTAATTATTATCATTATTAATAATTATTATTAAATTATTATGTAATATTTCTTGAAATAATTTTAAATTTATATTCTATCATAAACTACTGGAGGGACTCGTAAGTATCGCAGCAGAATATAATTTTAAAGAAAATACTCTAATTGTTGTATTATTATATAAAAATATGAATTATGTTTGTAGTTTATTATAAATTTTACAAATTTATAAATTTTATATATTTTTATTATTGAATTAAATTTAATTATATTTTATTATAGCGTGGCCATTTCGTATTACTAATTTATTAAGAATTTATTTATATAATTATAAAAGTATTGAAAATAATTATTGATAAAAGTATTAAAATAATTGTTAATAAAAGTATTAAAATAATTAATAATCAAAGTATAAAAAAATAATTATTGATAAAAGTATTAAAATAATTAAAGTATTAAAATAATTATTAACAAAACAAGTGAGTTGATCACTTTATATTTTTATTATTAAATTTAATTAAAATTTTTTTTTTGTTTTTACTTGTATAAAAAAATACCTTATAGTTGAAACTCTGCACGGTGTAGATGAAACAGTGTAAAGGATGATATTATACAGGATCGCCATGTAAAGGATGATAGTATACAGGATCGCCATGTAAAGGACGATAGTATACAGGATCGCCAAGTAAAGGATGTCGGTGTGATTAAGAGATCGTCATATAGACGAATACCATATGAATAAAAAAAACAATATTTGTAAATATATTCCCTAACGTCCTCGTTTATATTTACCCAGCTGTCGAGGATAACAGCTCCACAAGTAGGCGTTCGAAAGAACTGCCAACAGTAATATTGAGTATTAAAAAGAACTAGGCACGTTGATGCCGCAGAAGTATTCAGTTTAATTCTAAATTTATTTACAATTTTAATCAAGCTTATATACTAATTTCTTATTACCTAAATTTAATGACTTTTGCCTTTACTCAATTTTATTCCCATATTTCTTATCAATAATTGTTATTTAAAATGCATATGTCAGCAACATGTAAGTGGACAACCATAAAGCAAATCAAAGGTGTTTAATAAATTTGACACTTTTGTTTTGATTTATTTTGGTGGTTTTCGCCAGATTTCAATAAGTGTAATTCAAGTAGTTGTTGCACTACACTATTGAGGTTGGTATGTACACACTTACATGTCAAATGACGGTCCGTGCACACTACACCCTCACTCTTAAAAAAAATCTTACTGTTTTTGAAATAAACAGGGTGATTTTTCCTGTAGTGTATATAATATTATAATATAAAATTTCAATAGTGATACATAACTATTTTGTATATATTTTTTTTTATATGTTTTACAAATTATTATAAGGTTTTAAATTATTATTGTGTATTTCTTTTTCAATACCATTATAATCTATTACTGTATTTACATTGTTTTTTCTTATAATTCTAAATGGACCTTTATATGGGCTTTGGTTTTTCTTCCTATTTTCTACTTTAAGTAACACTAGATCTCCTATGCTAAGATTCAATTTATTGTGGTAATTGTTTTTACTATCTATTATTCTTTTTTCTTTTGCTTTAACTAATAGTTCCTTTGCTTTACTCAAAGAGAATTGTAACTTATTTTTTAATTCATATAAATAATCATCATAGTTGTAAAATGTTCTCCTGTTTTCTAAGCTATCTGTGGGTAAACTTGGTAATTTTCCATAAACTAATTCATATGGTGTATAGCCTGTATCTATGTGTGGTGCGGTGTTGTATGCAAAAGTGAAATAAGGAATCCACTTGTCCCATTCATGATCAGTAGCTGTTGTAAGTAAAAATTCATTAAGAACTCTGTGGTTTCTTTCAATCGCTCCTAAAGTCTCATGATGATAAGGGGTTGAAAATGTTTGTTCTATCCCTAACAATGAACATATGTTACGCATGATCTCATTCGTAAATTCTGTTCCTTTGTCTGATTTGAGTACTTTAAATTGGCCGTATTTCAAGATGAATTGTTCGACCAATGTTCTCGCTGTGGTGACCGCATCCTTCGTTGGCATGGGATGTGCAACGACAAATTTTGTCAACTCACATTGCATAGTTAAAATATATCTGTTCTCATTTGAGATGCGAAGAGGACCTACGGTGTCAATTGAAATTATTTCAAAGCTGTTATTTGGTGTATCTGTATGTGTAAGTGGCTCTTTTATGTGTTTTGTTTGTTTGTTTTTATTACATGTGTCACAATGTGCTATGAATAGTTTTACCATTTTTCTCATATTTTTCCAAATATAACGTTGTTTTAGTTTTATAAGTGTTTTCCGAATTCCTAGGTGGCCTGCATGAGTGGTATTATGGAATTCATTAATTAATTTGTATTTAAGGATATCTTCTTTAATTATTTTTGGGGCATTGTAAATTATTATCTTCAGTTGAGGACTTTTATTATTTATCTTTATGTTTGCATATGCTTCTTTTATATTTTCCTTTGTGTACACTTTAAATATTTCATCATTTGTTGGTAGTGCTACTTCTTTAATATTCTCCTTTCTCATCTTAGATATCAATTTTCTCAGAATCGAATCTAGTTTCGCTGAGTTATCACTGAATCTTGCACGTATATTTTCTCTATTATATTCATCATCCTCGTCATGTAATTTCCTCATTGAATCTGGTTTCAATGATCTATCATTACATCCGTTTCTACTTGTTTGGGTACGTAACTTCTTCATGTTCGAATCTAGTTTCGATGAATTATCATTACGTCCTACGTGCACAATATTATCCTTAATAATTATATCTTTTTCTCCTATGTCATTTATTTCATTAAACTGCAGTTTCTTCATATTCTTTATATCATTAATGGAGATGCATTCCCATATTTGAAGTTGATCAGACTTCTGAGAATTGCATTTTTCCATATCGTTCTCCCTTATACGCGTATTATTTTCTTCTTTATTATCTTTATTATATTCTTCCTTGTTTTCATCTGCCTCATTATTTCTAATTTCATTATTTTTATCTATATTTGCCTCTTTATCCTTATTCTTACTTTTATTTGCCTCTTTATCCTTATTCTTATTAGTTTCAATGTTCTGTTTATTCATGGCCCGTGTGGTTATTAAAACTTTTCTTTCTTTTTCATTAATCTCTTTTGGTATCAGTTGTTTTAGTATTTCTGAATCTAGATCTATCCTAGAAAGTGCATCTGCATTTGTGTTCGTCTTTCCTTTTTTGTAAATAATTGTAAAGTCATAATCACTCAAATCTAATCTAATCCTAGTCATTTTTGATGAAGGATTGCTGTGGGAAAACAGCAAAATTAACGGTCTGTGCTCTGTTACCACTATGAATTTTCTTCCGTATAGGTATGGCCTAAAAAAATGTATTCCCCAATGTATGGCTAAAAGTTCTTTCTCTATTACTGGTTTGTTTAGGTCATGCTTTTGTAGTGATTTACTCGCGTATGAAATTGGTAAATCTTGACCAATTTCACCTTGTGAAAGAACCGCTCCTAAAGCGTAATTTGAAGCGTCAGTTGTTAATATGAAAGGTTTCTCGAAATTTGGGTATTTTAATATTGGAGGGTTTATGAGTTTTTCCTTTAATTCGTTGAAGGCAAGTTGACATTTCTCTGTCCATATAAATTTTGTTGATTTCTTTAGTAAGTTGTTTAGTTCTTTGGCGATGTCAGCAAAGTTGGATATATATCTTCTGTAATAATTACAAAATGCAACAAATCTCCGTACTTCGTCCGCGTTTTTGGGTATCGGATAGTTTTTGATTACTTCATATTTAGATGGATCTGTTTTGACGCCGTCTTTCGTTATTAGATGTCCCAAATAAACTACTTCAGATCTTAAAAAGCAACATTTCTTTGGGTTAAGCTTGAGGTTATACCTTTCTAATCTGTCTAAAACTTTAATTAAATTTTGATTGTGATGATTCAAGCTACATCCATAAACAATTATGTCGTCTACATAAAGGAATGCTTCTGATTCTAAGCCAGAAAGTGCTATTGTTAGCATTCTTTGAAAACTATTTGAAGAAATTTTTAAACCGAATGGTAATCGTTTGAATTGAAAATGTCCTTGTGGGGTTGAAAATGCTGTAAGTGGTCTAGATTCTTTTTCTAATTTAATCTGATGAAATGAGCTAGTCATGTCAAGAGTTGAGAACCATTTGGCTCTGCCTAGTTTGTCTAAAATATCTTCTAACCTGGTTAAAGGAAATTTGTCACTAACTATTTTGTCATTTAATTTCCGAAAATCTACCACGAGTCTCCATTTCTTTTTCTCATAAGTTCCTTTTTTGGCACCAAAAGGAGTGGAGCATTGTAGGGGCTTACCGAAGGTTCTATTATGTCGTCATCAAACATTTGCTGTACTTGTTCATTAATAATGTCGGTGTGTGTATGTGGTAGTCTGTAGTTTTTAATGTATACTGGGTTATTGTCTGAGCTCGTGATTTTTTGGTTATAAAAATTGTTTACTGTTAATTTTTCGTCTTCTAGGTGAAAAGTATTTTGATATTTTTTGAATATTGCTATTAACTCTGACTTTGCATATTCGTCATTAATGTCTAACTGCAAGTCATTAAGTATTTGTTCAAAACGTGTGTCATTGTTTTTGTTTTTTCCTTTGTAACTATTGTAGGGTAATATGTCGTAGTTTTTAAGTGGGTCAGATTGGAGTTTAATACCGTTTAAAGTTACCTCATTGTTCGTTGTATTTAGAAGTTTTATGTGAGTCACACCATTTTTGGGGGCTATTGAATTACCTAGAAATACACCTGGTTTTAATTCACTATTAAAAATTACGCTATCTTCAGTCAGATTTTATTTAAATGCTTGTATGATTTCCGTTCTTGGAGGTATTTTTATATGTAATATATTCCAAGATTTTGTCAGCATTGGAAGAATTATTGTATTATTATTCAAAAATATTGATATTGTGAAAGTTTCGTAGTCTATTTTACATAGATATTTTTTTAGAAAGTCTCTACCTATTATACCGTCTGTTTCGATGGGGAAATCTGTTTTTACTAATTGGAATGAGTGATTGCAAACTTCATCAGCTAAATTTAGTTGTAAGTCTATTCTCCCTAAGGAATCAATTTCCTCTGTACCAATGCCTGTTAATTTGCATTTTTCTTCTGGTTTGAATTGTTCACCTGTAAATTCGTCTTGCATTCGACATAGCGATATGTCGGCACCTGTGTCTATAAGGAAGTTTAAATTTTTTTCTTTGTATGTGACACTAATATAATTGGAGTTATTGTTCGATACTTTGTGAATCCTTATTTTTGGCACTGCGGGATGTTCTAGTGTCCCTGGCCTAATTCGTTTCCCAAATCATGTGTTGTGTATATGTGTTTTTGTTGGTGTCTGTTGTTTTGATTGTGGTTGTTTATGTTATTATTCCTGTTATTGTTATTATTGAATCTGTTGTTACTGAATCTGTTATTAATGTTATTGTTGAATCTATTATTGGTGTTATTGTATCTGTTATTATTAACATTTCCGTAGTTCCTAGTGAAAGTTGTGTTAACTCTATTATTAGACGTGTTGTTGTGGTTAAAATTATTATAAGGCCTATTGTAGTTTATGTTGTTATTTGTGTATTTGGTGTTGTTTCTGTAGTTGGTGTTTTGCTTTTTGAAATGATTTTGCGTTGGTTCTCTTCTGAAATGCAAAATTGAATTGAAGTTTGTCTTATTCTCGTTTTCTAACTCCACAGCCAGTTCTGATGCTTCTTGCAAGTTATTTGGACGAGCTGCGTATATGGTCAATTTAAAGTTCTCATTTAATCCCTTTTTAAATGTATCTAGGGCTAGCTTGTTATTTAATTTTATTATTACAGCTTGTGTCGCCACATTTCCTAGTTCTTTAATTCCTAATTTACTCAAATTATCTATTAGTGCTGTTATTTTATCTCTGTATGCGTTTACTGTCATTCTTCCTTGGAATGATGAGTTTAACTTGTTCTGAAGTTCTGGGATGGTTGTCGTGAGCTTGTATCTTTGTTGAAGTAATTCTTTAAGAATTTTAAAGTTATCTGGTTCTATATTACTACCTATTGCCGTTCTTACATTGGAAGTTAATTTTGCATAATATACGTACTGGAAAAAATCTAGTTGTGCTGATTCTGAAAGAGTTTTATGTATAAGTTCCGCTGTAATTAAGAAACTGTCAAGTTTTGCTTGAATACCTGAAAATAAAGGTAATGCCTTTGAAACTGTTTCTAAATTGAATGAAGCCATGTTTATTTTATTGTCTGGTTCTTTTATATTCTTGCGTAAATAATCTTCTATAGTTTTGTAAATCTGGTTAAATTCTATTCTCAATGCTGTTACCTCACTAGTTTTACCTTCTTCTTCTTCTTTAGATTCTTCTATCTCAAAATTTTCTCTTATACTTTGAATGTATTTTAATTTTTCTTGTATGGTTTTAGGAGTATATGTTCTTCCTGGACTCTTTTTTAGTGTTCTTAATAATTCTTTTAATTTTTCTAGATTTTCCTCCATCTATAATTTTAATTATTTATTTATATACCATGTTTTACATTCTTGTTTGTCTTATAGCTATGAACATTATTGTTTTCCTATACCTGTGTTTCTTCAGATATCACGATTGGTTTTTTGATAATCTTGTTATTTTTATGATGGCTTAAAATTCTGCTTATAACATAAGTTAATAGTAGTAATGATATTAAAAATAGTACAAAGTTCATATAATCAATAGGTTTTTCCGTCTTATTATTATTTTCATTAATTAACTTTGGTTTTTTAGTAGTGATAGGGTTTCCCCAAATAGGACCTACCATAATGTTATTATTATCTTCCTTCTCCTTCTTCCTTTATATTTCTGCTATAGCGTTGTTCTGATTATTCGTATGTTTTCTAACATATTGTTTGAAGTAATTATTTATTTTATGCCCAATATATAAAATAGAGATAATTATAGCAATAATTATTATATGGTCTAAATTAATGGAACTTTCTGCCCTTTTGGATGCTCCATTACTCAGAATATTTTCTTGGATTTCCACTTTACTTTGTGGTTTACCCATTGTAAAAAAAAGTTTTCTCTTTCCCTTCTCTCCTTATTTAGTTTTTATATAATAATAGTAATAAATTAATTTTATTCCTTTTACTTCAGTTTTAAATACTCTTGTTATTTAAATGTTTTAATTTCTGCTTGATTGGTCCGTTCGCAGGATCGTCCGCAGGATCGCCATGTAAAGAATGATATTGTACAGGATCGCCATGTAAAGGATGATAGTATACAGGATCGCCATGTAAAGGATGATAGTATACAGGATCGCCAAGTAAAGGATGTCGGTGTGATTAAGAGATCGTCATATAGACGAATACCATATGAATAAAAAAAACAATATTTGTAAATATATTCCCTAACGTCCTCGTTTATATTTACCCAGCTGTCGAGGATAACAGCTCCACAAGTAGGCGTTCGAAAGAACTGCCAACAGTAATATTGAGTATTAAAAAGAACTAGGCACGTTGATGCCGCAGAAGTATTCAGTTTAATTCTAAATTTATTTATTATTATTATTATTATTTTTAATTTTATTTAAAAATTTTAATTATTTTTCTTATTAATTGTTCGTAAGGCAGGATCGCCATGTAAAAACAATTATATTTTTATAGTCAGCCGCTTGCGTGACTGACTTGTTTCACTGTTTATTCTTTATTGGTTTTATATTTATTTATTATATTATCCTAACGACCAGCCGCTTACGCGACTGATCGCTAGTAGTGTATAATTAATAATGATCTTATAAACTATTTATTTCTTATATGCTAACTTATAATATTAATTTACGAACAAAGAATATCTGTTGTGGGAATATGCAACGTTTGCATATTCCCACACATGGGTTTGGTTTAGTGTGGACAATCACATTTCACAATGGAATGTGGGGTGTCCTATTGCATGCAGAAGGCATGGCAATATCGACACTGTCAAACACACTACAGCAGGAACCGTAATTAATTATGCGACACATCCAGTATGTCCCAAAACAGCTTAAGCGCGGGATTTGCTAGTAGAGCAGGTGCATAAATGGGTAGCAGAACTGAAACCACGTCTTGAAGCTGATATGGAAAGTTGTGAAGACAAAAGAAATGCTTGAGTAGCTACTGGAAGCAAGAAGTTAGTCGCGAGCAAAATGCGGCAGAAACTCTAGATCTGTTTAGAAAAGGTCAAAATTTGGTTCACTTCCACGGGACAGCAATGGGAAAGTCCCTGTGAGATTACTAAATCTGTCCAGCAGCGAAAAAACAATTGGCGATAATGCTGAAATTAGCCGACGTGAGTCGGCAGGAGACGTAATTAATTTTTTGAAATATTAAGTACGCACCAAAACAAAAGCTAAAGACCGGGATTTGCTAGCAATCAGGTGGATAAATGGTTGGCAGAACTAAAACCTCCGACAGAAAGAAAGCGAAGCAACTGCTAAGAAAAAATTCCGCCATCTTCGCCCTAAATAATAAAAGCCAAGGTAGAACCGCAGTGGTGAAACATGAAATAAATGCTGGCGAAGCGAGCGCTATAAAACAAGCACTCAGGAGTGTTCCCCTATTAAAATGAAACGAGGTCAAAGAACTGATTAACGAAATGAAGCAGAACGGAGTGATTGAGCCATCGTAGTGTCCATGGAGATTGCCGATAGTGCTAGTAAAGAAGAAAGATTGGAGCACCAGATTTTGCGTCGACTATAGAAAACTCAATGACGTCACCAAGAAAGCCAGTTATCCGCTACCAAGAATTAACAGCACGTTGTCCGAAACGAAATGGTTTTCTACCTTGGACTTGCAAAGTGGTTGCTGGCACGTGGAAATAGCCGATAAAGGCAAGAAGAAAACTACCTTTACTGCGAGCAATGGTTTGGTCAGTTTAAAGTGATGCCAATTGGGCTCTGCAATGCTCCAGCTACTTTTGAGCGCTTAATAGAACGTGTGCGTAAGAGGCTTAACTGTCACATGACGACATGTGTACACTACAGTATATCTGGATGACATAATCGTGATGGAAACGACTTTTGACGAATATTTCAAAATCCTGGATGAAATTCTTAACCGTATAGCGAATGCAGCACTTAAATTAGGTCTTAAGAAATGCGCGCCGTTTCAAAAAGAGGTCAAATACTTGGGGCATCGTGTAACAGCAAAAGGCGTATCAACTGACGAGGATAAAGTATTGGCAGTAAAAGAATTGGCCTCGCCCAAAAAATTTTTATAAGCTACGTAGTTTCCTGGGGCTTTGAACTTTACTCAAGTGGCTGCCAGAAAATCGCAACCATACCACTGGAGTGGGGCAGCAAAAAAGGCGTTACAGTAGCTAAAGGAGCTTTTGTGTACAGCAGCAGGCCTGGCTTATCCGATACCTGGACATGAATTTATATTGAATACAGATGCAGGTGGCTACGGAATATGAAGAATGCTTTCTCGCGCCATTAAAGGGATGGAAAAAGCTATTAGCTGCCATAGCAAACTATTGTCCAAGCACGAAAAAAAAAAATTATTGCGTAACACGACGGGAGCTTTTAGTCGTACTGCAGTGTGTTAAACATTACCAGAAATACTTATATGAACAACACTTTACCATAAGGACAGATCATTCCGTATTACGGTGGTTGCTGCAGTTTAAAAACCCCGAAAGCAATGATTTCAGCATTGGAAAGCACAGGAAAGGCAGAAAAAAACAATAATGCGGATGCCCTTTCAAGACGCCCATGCAGGTACTGAAAAAAAGTCGAGGAAAAGCAGGCTATCATTGATCTGAGGCGTATCCAAATTAGCACACGAGAAGACTGGTCTGAAGCCGAAAAGGAGGATCCAATTTTGTCAAAAATTATATTGGCCAAGCTGGAGAACATAAGACCGGACCGTAACGAAATATCGGTAGAAATCCCGCTGGCAGAATCGTACTGCGCTCAGTGGAATAGCTTTAAAGTGGTAAATGGCTACCTATATTAAAATTGGGAAAGTGCAAAGTGTGAACAACAACGAACTTAATCGTCGTGCTGTAATGAAGCAGTTTCATAATAGTCCAAACGGCGCTATACGCATGAGATCTTCATCCAGGTTTTTGCGGTGTTCATCAAAAGTTTTTCCCATAACGATTATGTTATCGAGATATACTAAAGAAGTCTTCCAGTTAAGCGCCTTAAGCACACATTCCACTATGCACTCAAAAGCAGCTGGAGCATTGCAGAGCCCAAATGGCATTACTTTAAACTGCCACAAACCATTGCTCGAGTTATAAGTCTATAAGGGCGTATTAATAAAACAAAAGTTATTTTACAGCTGTTGCTGTCACTTTATTCAGTTCAATTATATCACTGACTAAAATTAAATTACAATTGATATTGATATTCTTTTTCATTAACATAGTTTAATAAAAGTGCCAATTTTACTTTCTTTAATTAAAAGTGAAAGTGTTTATTCTACCTTATTTTATTAACATAATTTCTTAAAATTAAAAGTGCTTATTCTATTTTATTGGATAAAATTACAAAATATTAAATTGGCGTTAATGCGTCTATTGCTATCGACCTTTTATTACGTGAAGTCGGAGCTGCCTCTGACGTAACTCCTTTCCCCCCAGTAGTAAAATTCTCCTGAGTTTTTTCTCTTGGTTTTCTTTGAATGACAATGACCATTGTGAACAGCAAAAGGAGTAATTATATAGACAAAGACTTATTTTACAACAAAAAATATACAGTTGTTTATCATCTGCGTAATTTTCTAAGAAACCCTTTTTTTTACAAAAGCAACAACAAATGTATTGAAATAAATCCCAAGCAGAAACCTTATCAGCATAAAAACAAAAACAACTATGCACACATACATTCAGGCGCCTATACAACGAATAAACAACCTACAACAAAATGCGATGCAAAGAGAGTAGAAGATGCTTAAATTTTCTAGATTCTAATTGGACCAGTATAAATAGGGGAAGCGTCTGAGTGGATAATCAATCAGTGTAAAATTAAATCTCAGCGAGTGAAGACGTGCATTTTAAGTAAATTGTTCCGTGTCAACTTTGTGTAGTTAAAAGTAAATAAAATTGTTACTATTTAAAAACTCTAAAAACTGGTGTTAATCATTTTGCAATATAGAACTCAACAAAACGTTTATAAAAGGTATAAACGTAACAATATGGTAAGAATTAACTTATTGCTGTATTTTTTATGATATATTAATTATTTATTTGAAATGTATCACCGAATGTAAGTTCTATAATATTAAAGCCAATTTGTTTCTTTAATGGTATAATAAAATTATCTCTGTAAGTTTTGTCTGAATTAACAAATGTTTCGTTTATAATATTTATTTTCCTTAAGGGTTTATTAATAAAAAAAAGAAGTTATTTCACAGCTTTTGCTATCACTTTATTGAGTTCAATTTTATCACTGACTAAAATTAAACTATAATTGATATTTATAAACTAAAAGTGCTTATTCTATTTTATTAACACAGTGTAGTAAAAATGCTTATTTTACTTTCTTTAATTAAAATTGAAAGTGTTTATTCTACTTTCTTTTATTGACATAATTTCCTAAAATTAAAAGTGCTTATTCTATTTTATTGGATTTAATCACAAATTGTTAAATAGGGATAAATGCATCGATTGCCTATCTCCACTTGCCAGTAACCACTCAGCAGAAAACATTATCGTTTCGGGCGACGTGTCTAAGGTATCGCCAATTCTTGGTTACGATTAACTGTCTTTCTTAATGAAGTCATTGCGTTTTCTATAGTCGACGCATAATCTGGTACTGACACCTTTCTTCTTTACTAGCACTATCATCGAGCTCCGTGGACTCGAAGATTGATTTGTTATGTCAATCAGTTCTTTGACTTCGTTTCGCTTTGCAAGGGGAACACTCCTGGGTGCTTGTTTGGGTTTTGTTATTTAGGGCGAAAACGGCGGTATGTTTTCTTAGCAACTGCTTTGCTTTATTTCTGTCTGGAGGTTTTAGTACTGCTACCCATTTATCTGCCTGCTCTGCTAGCATACTTAATATGTCGCACAATTAATTACGGCTCCTGCCGGCTCACGTTGACCAATTTCAGCAATATCGCCAATCGTTTTTCCTGCTGGAGCGATTTAGTTCTCTCACAGGGACTCTCCCATTGTTGTTTCTTTGAGGTGAAGCAGATCTTGAGCTTTTCTTAATAGACTTGCAGTTGCCCTGAAAATGTCCACAGCTGAAGCATTTTGCGCGCAACTTACTTCTTTCTTCTAGTAGCTGCTTAATCATATCTTTTAGCTCGCTTAATTTTTCTCCGCAACTTTCCGTATCAGCCTCAAGACGTCATACCTTGCAAACTCGTGGCTTTGAGATAACTTTGGCGGTCTCCTGGACCAGCGGTGAAGGATGCTTTCTGCGTTGCACAAACTGAATATTTAATATCTGGATCTCTTATTCCATTTACAAATGCTTCAATTTTAAACTGATCCAGCAATGGATAATGTTCACCTGGACAAGTAAGTTGCACCGAACGTTCCATCTCCATGGCAAAATCTTGCAGCGTCTCATTTTACACCCTGTCTCGTTACTCCATTCTATAGAGTTCTCTTTTATGCTCTTCGCCGTACTTGCTTTGTAAGGCCACCATTTGTCCTCATAATTATTTCTGCAGCTTTCGGAAATTTCTGCAGCCAAAATTAGCTCACTAGACTTCTCTTCATTGTTCCATACATTTTTGCTGGCAACTGTTTCGAACTGGAACTTAAACACGTTAAACTGTGCACTACTCATAGCTCGGGGTGATTATCTTGCTGGAGTGCTCAGAGACGACTCTCACCGGTCCTTCTCAAATATGGTGGTCGTCTATTAACGTTTTTAGTTCGTACAATTCTCTGACCATTTTTCTCTCTAGGCCAGACAATTTTTCGCCAAATTCGCTAACTATCTGTTCCACAGCTTCTACGCGTTTGCAGAATATTTCTAAAAGTTCTTGAAATTTCTTGTTTACCTCACTTACAGGGTTTTCTCCATTGGCTCTAGAGCTTTTTTGAATTGCATCAATTTTCACACTGTTGATTCTAATGTTTTTTAGAATTGCATCCATTTTCGCCATCATAGCCGCAAGTATTGAATGCAAGCTCACATTGGGGTTTGCTGATGGGTTACATACCTCAACCACTTCCATGTCTGCAAATTCGTATATCCCAATATCGATGTCACGCTGCTTGAATTCATCAATCAACCTCGGATGCAATTCCTCCTAACTTCCCGTTATTAGCAAATCGAACTTGTTCAGCTCCTTTAGCTGCTCAACTGTCAGTTCTTCCAACTTCATTGTATTTGATGTTTTTGCAGTTTCACTTCTGACACCAATTGTAACGTTTATACCTTTTATAAACGTTTTGTTATTACTGAGTTCTTTATTGCAAAATAAATATACCAGATTTAAGAGTTTTCAAATTAATTAAAAGTTTATTTACTTTAACTATACAAAAAGTAAGATTTGTACGTTGGCAATTTACTAAAGATGTAAGTCTTTACTACACGAGATTTATATTTTAACTAACTAATTAATCACTCAGATGAAGAATGTTCTACTTCCCTCGTAAAACATTTTGTTGCTGTTATGTTATTCATTCAATGCATAGGCGCCTGTTGGTCTGTGTGTATTTTTGTTTTTATGCTATAAATGTTTCTTCATGGAATTTATTTTAAGATTGTTATTGTTGTCTAGCGTGTATAAGGAATACAGGGAATCCAACTATACAAGACAAAGCACACAAAACAGACAACCAAATAATTTTGAACAGCTGAAGAAAACTAATAATTTAATACAGGTATTAATGCATAGTTATGCATTCGTAAATTTATAATATTAATAATATTCTTGTTTATTTTATTTCCTTTGGTTTAAGTTTACACATTTATAATATTAATATTCCTGTTTATTTTATTTTATTTTCTTTGGTTTAAGTTTACACATTTATATATGTATATGTAGTGTTGATAGTTTGTCTACTTTAAATTGCAAACTTTAAATTGTCTACTTATAATTATCAGCACATTCTTCTTTGTCTGCGTTTTTGTGTTTATAAGTGTTTTTGACAGCTCCCACGGGCGCATTTAATTACAAAACTTTTTGTTACCTGGACACTTTGTTGCGTGAGAACTTGTCATGGAATTTATTGCTTTGTTGTCAACAAGGCACTTTTAATTCTGAAATTTAGTATATAAGCTGGAAAATTGAAATAATCACTTGTTTGTTTGGATCTTAATAAACACCACCTCTTTCATTTAAAAGAAGGCGACTCGGTCAAAGTGCCGTTTGTCGCAATTCAGTTTAAGTGCTGAAATTAAACAACTAGTCGAATTTATATTTTGGCAACTCGGTCAAAGTGCCGTTTGTTGTTATTCAAATTTGACAAACGAGTCGAATTAACAACAGGTCTGACAAATAAATGCAAATAACTCAAGTCAATTTAAACAAACAATCAGACAATTCCGTCACTCAAGCCCATCTAGATTCGAACAACGTGTTGGAAGTTGACCAATTTAAAAAAATAAACCATTCGATGGTCTCATAGGATAAAATATTCTTAAGATATTAAAAGTAAACATTAATATGGTGAGGAACATGTTGAAGTAAACGGAAGTAAAATAAAGCAATATGAAAATATACATTAGAATGTTCAAGAATTGAAGAAACAATCAATAAGCTTGAAAGAAGAGGAAAGTAGGAAATTAGAAAGCCTACTCGAAGCAAAGAAAGATTTGTATGGCACTAAGTCATACCCATGAAATTCTACATGAAATTGTTACAAAAACCAACAATCCTGTATATTCTAAAATATGCAGATACTCTCAATTCCATGAAGAAGAGATTAACAGACAGATAAAGGAGATACTTTAACAAAATATTATAAAAGAAAGTAGGTAATTATAAAGAAAGCTAATTTGTTATAAAAATCTTAAAACCGTAGTAAATAAATATATCAACAACTGCGACATATACAAAAAATCAAAATACGACCGTAACCTATTAAAAGTAAAATATCATATCACTGAAACTCCATCAGACGTAAACCGAATTACTGATACACTATAAAAAAGCAAAAGACAAATTCCCTAAGCATGCCATCGCAATATACTTAGAAGATAGAAATAGCATCACAATAGTTAAGAAATTAAGACAGTTCTTATTAACCAGAAGAAGCCTAATAAAAAAATTACAGATAATGAATTTAATTCGACAAACGTCAAGGAGGTTTTTAGACAAGAAGGTATTGAGGTACATTTTACTAAGCCCAACAGTCACCCTGGAAATGCGAACATAGATGATACAGTACAATTTTAGAAAATATGAGGGATTAGAATCTGAATATACGTCGCTTTCAACACAAGAACGAATTTTTAAGTGTGTGGAGGAATAGTACAACAAGTCTATTCACTTTGTAGTTAAAGAAAAACCGATAGATATCGTAGAAGTAAGAGTAGACAAAAGTATAATAGAACACATAATATAAGAGGCAAAACAGCGTATACTTAATAGGAGACATGAAAATCGAGAAAATTACGACAGATGAGGAAGATTTCGTTAAAAACTATAAAACACTTAGACATAAATACAATCCTCGTTATCGTAAGTTAAAATTAGTAGACGTACAAATATTAAACGAAAAAATTAAATTTCGGGTCAGATGGACATTAACCGTTATACTACCATTAACAATGGCATCCCTGACAATTAAACCAAAATTGGCAACGCTAGTGGCTTTGAAGAAATTAAATTAGATAAAACAAAAATAATATTGTTACTTTTATAAATTTTATAAACGTTTTGTTGTGAGTTCTTTATCGCAAAATAAATAACACCAGTTTTCAGAATTTTTAAATTTATAACAATTTCATTTAATTTAACTACACAAAGTTGACACTTCAGAACAATTTACTTAAAATGCACGTCTTTACTCGATTAGGTTCAATTTTACACTGATTGATTATCCACTCAGATGTTTCTCTATTTATACTTGTCCATTTGAAGTCTAGAAGATTTAAGAATCTTCTACTCTCTTTGTATCGCATTTTGTTGTTGTATGTTGTTTACTCGAGGTATAGTTGTTTTTGTTTTTATGCTGATTAAGGTTTCTGCTTGGGATTTATTTCAATACATGTTGTTGCTTTTGTAAAAAAAGGGTTCCTTAGAAAACCACGCAGATGGTAAACAACATGTATGTTTGTTGTTGTAAAATTAGTTCTTGTCTTGCGCGTTTAGATGATAAACAGCATACATGTATTTTTTTGCATGCCAGGCAGTTAGTAAACAGCATATCAAATTGTAGTTGTGTGTGTATAAACTGCCGCGCAGTTTGTAACCCTACTCGCTTTATTGCTTAAATGTTTTATTTTAAAACTTAAGCAAGACACATTCTTAAAAATAATAAATTATAACAAAAGTATTCATATAATTAATATTAAAGAAATAATGGAAGTAGTTAATAATTTAGAAACAGAGATAAAACAATTGTACCCTTTTAAAAACAAAATACTTCTCGAACATGAGCTAAAACAAAAATGAAGCAAAAGCACAAACGAACAACGAGTCATGACCACCGAATAGATATTGGGGAACATCTGAAATTGTTAGACGAAAACAATCACAAGACAATAAACAACATAAATAAACATATATGCATAAATGACTGTTTTAATCAGACATTAAAAAAACTTAAATCGGCAATAGACATAGACAGAAAAACTATTTCAGAGCACTTTACTGCAATAAGGAAACACAACGGTGAATTACTGAACCAGATTACTTAGACACTTTGCTTAAATTAAAGATTTTATCGGACAATTTAGAACACATTCAAAATTATATAATTTCCGCAACATTTTAACGAACTAAGAAATTAACGATTTTAAAAAAGATTTTAATGAACATCAGTACATGCAAGTAGGAGCTGTAAAGTCCAAAGAAGACTCATATTTGTCATAAACTTTCCAAAAGATACATTTACTGTTAAGAGATTCCTCATTACACCAATCATAGGCACAAATTTCGCACAACTAAACTTTAAACCACAAGAAGTTATACACTATAATGGAGAAGTTTATGAATATGTATAAGCAAAACTCTAACCTTAAAGAAATGAAAAAATATAATTTGTGCATTTATGAAATTAATTGTAAAAATTTAGAGAATAAAAAAAAGAAATTATTGAAATAGAACCGAAAGAAATCTTTCAGTTAGCAAAAACTATCTTTTTACATTTCACGATTATAAAATAAATATTGATAACGAAATAAATATTGATAATTCAGACAAAACTTACAGAGATCATTTTATCATACCATAAAAGAAACAAATTGGCTTTAATTCGGTGAAATAGTTTTAAGTGAAATTGAAAATGTTAAAGAAATGGAAGAATTAATATATCATAAAAAATACAGCAATAAGTCAATTCTTACCATATTTATAATTACTACTTTTGTTGTTCACAATGGTCATTGTCTATGTGATAAAAATTCAAAGAAGACCAAAAGAAAAAACGCAGGAGAATTTTACTACTAGGGGGGAAAGGAGTTACGTCAGAGGCAACTACGACTTCACCAAAAATAAATATAAATTGGCAAAAGTAATAAGTGAAATCGACACAAAGTTAAATATTCATTTTAACGGAAATTATTAAACGGTCGACTACTTTGTGCAATCGACGCATTTATGCCAATTTAAAAACTTGTGATTTAATCCAATAAAATAGAATAAGCACTTTTAATTTTAGGAAATTATGTCAATAAAAGAAAGCAGAATAAACACTTTCAATTTTAATTAAAGAAAGTAAAATAAGCATTTTTACTACACTGTGTTAATAAAATAGAATAAGCACTTTTAGTTTATAAATATCAATTATAGTTTAATTTTAGTCAGTGATAAAATTGAACTCAATAAAGTGACAGCAATAGCTGTGAAATATCTTTTTTTATTAATTTACCCTTTAGGAAAATAAATATTGTAAACGAAACACTTGTTAATTCAGACAAAACTTACAGAGATAATTTTATCATACCATCAAAGAAACAAATTGACTTTAATGTTATATGATTTAATGTTATGTGATATATTTTAAAGAAATGGAAGAATTAATATATCATAAAAATACAGCAATAAGTCAATTCTTACCATATATATAATTACTCCTTTTGTTGTTCACAATGGTCATTGTCTATGTGATAAAAATTCAAAGAAGACCAAAAGAAAAAACGCAGGAGAATTTTACTACTAGGGGGGAAAGGAGTTACGTCAGAGGCAGTTCCGACTTCACGTAATAAAAGGTCGACCACCCAACTGAATTGTGGAATCGACACAAAATTACATTTTAATTTTAACTGAAATAATAAAAGGTCGATAGCCCAACTACTTTGTGTAATCGAGGCATTTACGCCAATTTAATATTTTATAATTTAACCCATTACCGCCCACTGTCCCCATATGAGTACACATGTTCAAATGCTGGACTCTAACTTAAACCGTTATTTTTGTTAATGTAGAAATATACATATACCGCTTCCTTAGGCTTAGTTGAGCTTACAATCAGAAACACGTGTTGTAAAGTAAGAAGCAGTTGCAGTATTTAGTGATTTTAATTTTGTATTTTTTTCGGGTGTGCTTTGTTGAACATTTTTCAGTTTTTTTTTCAATATTATTGATTCCAAAACTAATTTTTTTTTAATAAAATATTTTGTTTAGAGTGTTAACAATCTCTCAATTGCATTTGTTTGACAAAAAAGTAAAAAAGTTATGTAGAAGGTATGGTTTTATTCGACCGTCCCCAATTGGGGACAATGGGCGAAACTATTAATAAATCTACAATTTCACAGGCTTTTTGATCTTCTTCAATATGACACATAGAAAACTTTTTAAAGGTCAGAACAGCTTTTTAGGACTTCAAGAAGCTGTTAATTACATAGTGGAAAATTATGATGATGACACAACAGATGATATTTTAGTCATGCCACCAGATGCTGCCGCTGTAAGTGATGTCGATGAGGGTGATGAAGACGATTTACTTTGAACAAATATGCCAAATGATGTACCAGGAAAAATAGAAGTTGTTTTGACACAACAAAATGACAATTCTACGTCAGATTGGAGTGATAGTGATGATGAGCCACTCTTAAGTTTTCTAAGAAAAGAGAATCAAATTAACCTACAAAATCCTAGATGGAGACGTAAAGAACCAACTTATAGCACAACATATAACGCGAATAATGGAATTAGCAGTAGAGTTGATGATTTCGTTAAAAATATGAACGGTCACAACCCTTGTGTTTTCTTTGAAAAGATATTCGACACCAGTGTTATCGATTTGATAGTCGAAAACAGCATGTTATACGCTAATCAAAACAATAGACATAATTTCAGTCTCGATGGAAAAGATTTAAAACGTTTTTTCGGAATTTTGCTACTGAGTGGATATATACAATTACCTTCGGAACGTGCATATTGGAGTTTAGATGAAGATTTAGGTGCTTCAGTGGTTGCAAGTACAATGGGTAGAAATAGATTCCTAGAGATAAAACAAAACTTGCATTTTGCCGACAATAACCTTGCCAATATTGCAACTGATAAAATGTTTAAGTTACGACCTTTGTGCAGATAGTGTGATTCGTTTTACATCCGCACCTGCCTATGTAGCCTTAATCAGATGGTGGACAAACCACAATTGTATAATTTGAAACGTCTTACAGGCGTCCTAGGAAGCCGAAGACATAATTCTAAGCAACAGAACCACCTAGTTGCAACTTTAATGATTCCAAGGCAGGGCTGCAAATCACCACACCTTGCTAAAGAATTGGAGACTTTCAACTCCTGTCCAGAACACATGTCTAGCATGCTCACTGGACTGGATCATTCACTTTGCGTGTCATTATCAGTGAGATGATCCTGGCCACCATAATAACCATTATACTGATGGGGCCGCGAAACCACAACCACCACGATACTCCCATATAGGGGCCAACCTCAATGATCAGTCAGAGAACTATTAAATGTCTAAAGAGACAAATAATGAACTCTGCGGCTCACTGATCCCCGTGAAAATAAAGTAGAGCTTCCAGTTGACTCCCTGCCTGTCTTCAGGGGACTGGGCTCCCTTTTCCCCCAGTTGCACAGATCTAGATAGCTGTTACGTACAATAAAGGCCATAAATGTGCCCCCGGGGTGTAAAGACCTTTGTGCAATCTAATTGAGAGAAATTCATGCCAATGGGGAATACTTCATGAGAACTTATTAACAGATGGGCAAGCCAGTGAGATTTGGCTATAGGAATTGGGCAGCCACAAGTTCAGATGGATATTGCTATGTATTCGATATTTATTGCAGCAAGTCCACGAACGTTTCTACTGGCCCCCTTGGCTAACGAGTTGTGAAATCTCTACTTGAAAATGTCAATAGTACCAGAAGATCATGTGGTTTACTTTGATAACTTTTTTACAAGTTACAAATTGGTGTGTGACTTAAAATAGTTAGGATATGCAACTGGTACAATTCGAGACAATAGAACGAAAAAATGTCCACTCGTACCCGTCAAAGAATTTAAAAAACAACCCAGAGCACAATATGTTTATCGTTTTGACAGAAATAACGAAATTGCAATAGTCCGATGGAATGATAATAACGTTTTTACCATGGCAACAAATTTCGATTTCATAGAACCCTTGGGAAAAGTTAAACGGTGGTGTAAGAATCGGAAGCAAAAGATTGACTTTAGTATACCAAGACTGTTTGTCAATTATAATAACAATATGGGAAGTGTAGACCAAATGGTTTAATCGATCAGGCTTTATAGAGTATCCATAAGAGGGGAAAAATGGTGGTGGCCAATATTTACATATATTTTAGACTTGGCAGTGAGTAACGCTTGACGATTGCACGTGATACTCTGTAAAGCTGAAAATACCACTCCGATGGACCAACTATCATTCAGACGGAGTATTACACGGTCCTATTTGCAGCCCACAGCATTAAAGCAGCGTCAAGCATCATCCAAAATAGTTGGTCCTGATCGCAAAAACAACGGTCACAATCCGGAACGGATTGTAAAACAATTGAGATGTGTTGTTTGTCATAGTAAATGTCGCTGAAAATGTGTATTATGTACAAAAACGCTTTGCGTCGAAAAAAACTGTTTTGGGCAATTTCATACTTAGTAAGCCCAATGTCCCCAAGTGAGGACACCCAATTTTCTAAAAATTGAATAAAAATTTTTAAGTTTTTTTTTATTACTCTATTTATTTAGTGGACATTGAATTGATAAATAACAACAAAAACATTTTTTTACCTGCAGTTTTCTTTTGGGCGTTAATGGGTTAATCCAATAAAATGGAATAAGCACTTTAAATTTTAAGAAATTATGTTAATAAAATAAGGTAGTATGAACACTTTCACTTTTAATTAAAGAAAGTAAAATAGGCACTTTTATTAAACTATGTTAATGAAAAAGAATAAGCACTTTTAGTTTATAAATATCAATTGTAATTTAATTTTAGTCAGTAATATAATTGAACTCAATAAAGTGACAGCAAAAGCTGTAAAATAACTTTTTTTTAATTAATAAACCCTTAAGGAAAATAAGTATTGATAAATAAAATAACTTTTTTTTACTAATAAGCCCTTAAGGACCTATAACTCGAAAAATGGTTTGTGGCAGTTTAAAGTGATGCCATTTGGGCTCTGCAACCCCGGACCCTTTAGTAGCCATTTACTTTTTCCGTCCGCAAAGTACGCAACGAATTGTATGTAGTATTTGCAATCCCCAGGAAACTGCGTAACTCATGAAGATTTTGTGGACGAGACAAATTCTTTACAGCCAATACTTTATCCTCGTCAGTCTGCTATTACACGATGCTACACGATGACCGCTTTTTGAAACACCGCGCAATTAATTCAAGGCCGGCAGCCGCTGAGATGTTCATCAAAAGTCTTCCTATCAGGATTTTGTCATCCAGATATACTAAACAAGTCTTCCAGTTAAGTCCCTTAAGCACACGTTCCATTAAGTCGCAAAAGTAGCTGGAGCATTGCTACTTTGGCATCTCTTTTAACCGTCACAAGCCATTGCTCGCGCTAAAGGCAGTTTTTTCCTTCTCTTTAACGGCTGTCACCACATGCCAGTAACAACTCTCCAAGGTAGAAACCCATTTCGTTTCGTACAACGTGTCTAAGGTGGTGTCAGTTCTTGGTAGCGGATAGCTACGTCTTTCTTGGTGACGTCATTTAGTTTTTTATAGTCGACGCAAAAGCTGGTGCTGCCATCTTTCTTCTTTCCTAGCACTATCGGCGAGCTCCAAACTCGAAGAAGGCTCAATCACTCCGCCCGCTCCGATTCCTTAATCAGTTCTTTGACCTCGTTTCGTTTTGCAAAGGGAACACTCCCGGGGCTTGCTTTATGGGACTCGCTGCGCCAGTATTTATTTCACGTTTCACCACTGCTGTACTAACTTGGCTTCTGTTATTAACGTCAAAGAAAGCGGTATGTTTTTTTAGCAACTGCTTCGGTTTATTTCTGTCGGGGAGGTTTTAGTTCTGCCAACCATTTATCCACCTGATTGCTAGCAAATCCCGGTCTTTAGCTTTTATTTTGGTGCATACTTAATATTTCGAAAAATTAATTACGTCTCCTGCCGACTCACGTCAGCCAATTTCAGCATTATCACCATCGTGAAGGTGAACCAAATTTTGACCTTTTCGTAACAGATCTGCAGTTTCTGCAGCTGAAGCATTTTGCTCGCGACTAACTTCTTTCTTCCAGTAGCTGCTCAAGCGTTTCTTTTGTCTCCACAACTTTCCATATCAGCCTCTAGACGTCGCACATAGAGGTATTTCAACAATATGGGCGGCCAAAACCCCAAAAGTCAAAGTAGGAATAATATTGAAAAAAATAGTCACTGCATTAAAAGACATTCCAAAGAACATGAGACAACAACCAAATTTTTTTTTCCGCGCATCACGCGCACGTACGAGCAGTCGAAAGTTGAGTGTTTCACAGAGTTCTCATAATAGAACTGGGTTCCCTTACAAAACAACCGGTTTTCATCGTAAATATTAGCAAAACAAGTTAATCGCACAAGGAAAAAATTATGGATCCTAGTACTTCAGATAATGGACTTATGAAAAATCATTTTACAACATATAATTAGTCATATCAATGCTGATTTTTTTATTGATTGAAAGTAAGCTTATTTTTGTAGTAAATTTTTGTTGAATTTCTTTTTCAAGATGCTTTTTGATATGTTATCAAGGTAGATCAAGCAATAATTTTTTTTGTTTAGCATTATTCAATCTTTCCTTTATTGAAGTAGCAAAAAATTTTTCCCGGATAATCCCGGATAAGCACTTTTTTGACACCTTAAACATTTCGGATCTCAAAAGCTTTTTTTTCTGTCAGTTGAGTTTTTGCAAATAATAAAACTAACTTTGAAAATAAAAAGAAATCATTGTTGTCTATGTCGAGTTCGTGTGCATATTGTTTTCATTAAAGAAAAAAAGAAATTATTTATCATTGTTTCGGAAGACAAGATGGTGAAGCGTAAAACTCTTTTCGACAAAATGAACAGTTCAGGTGTGCCTTCTATTGATGGTAAGCAAAAATGTATAAAGAATCAACTGTTCGCATATAAAGGCTATAATAAAGAGCAATTAGCTAGCTTGAAGCGTAACTTTGCTTACTTTAAAAGCCAATTTAAACAAAGGTGGATAAAATCTCACAGCAAAGAGGAAACCTTTTTAAAGTACAATGACTCATGGCTTCAAGGGACCATTGAAATTCTTATGGAATCGTCTCAATATCAACCTGGCCGACCTCAGAAATCTTTCGGGCAGTCAAGCGACAGAAGCAAAAGGAGGAAAACTGAAAAAATGCGGTCCAGTTATGAAAAAGATTTGATCATCCATGCTGCAGGTGTTGAACTGCCGAAACTGGTTTAATAATTGACATGCCAAAAGCAAATTTTGGTAATACAAATGATGGTAATACTAGCCGAAGATTTTTTGACAATCCATCTTTAGCAGCCGAAATAACGGGCATAAATTACGACTAATATATAGACTAAAAGTAATCCTTGAAGTGATTTCAAGTGGTTACAGAACAAACATTGAAAAGTTTGAAAATTATACCACAGAAACGGCTCGATTATATGTTGACCTGTACCCATGGCATCCTATGACTCCAACGTTGCACAAAATTTTGGTTCATGGCGCAGTTGTAATTGGAAAATCTCTGTTACCTATAGGACAACTTTCGGAGGAGGCGGCAGAAATTCGTAATAAGCATTTCAGAAGTTATCGGCAAGACTTCGCAAGAAAATTTTCTAGACAAAACTGCAATGAAGATATATTTAATCGCCTTCTACTTAAAGTTCGGACCCTTTGTTAAGCTGTATGAGAGCAATAAAGAATAGAAATACTAACCCGTTCTTTCCAGAAGCAATATCAATGTTCATATCTGACGAGCCATATACAAATGATTATTCTTCACAGAGCGATGCAATATTCAATTAAATGTTTTCTTGATCTTTTATGTTCTTTTTGTTATTTTGTTTTCAATAAAATATGTTCATTATATATTCTCATCATTTATATACCATTTCTTTTTTTTATTTATTACTTTTGAGTACGTATTTATTCCAGCATTTTGGTTTTATTAAAAGTTCATTAACTCAGTCAATTTTTAACGGATGTTTTGAACCAAAGTTGCATTTTACTCATAAATAAACATACTTTTATATTACAGTCTTAAATTATACGGTTCCTAAATAAAAAAATGTGTAAAAACATCTCCAAACTTGAAAAATACCCAATTTTTTTTGCAAAACTTAGTTTGCTGGAAGAATACACACAGATGTCTCAATATTACTTAAGTATCATTTTCATATCTTCGAAATGGCTTAGTTTCTTCTTTCTAAATCCACTGAGAAATTCTAAATCGGTTGCTATTAAACAAAGTTACTAGCTTATATATGCAAAAGGGCAGAAAACCCGGTTTTTTACCCGTAACTAAAGATTTTAGAGGGTTTCGCAAATTTCAACGACACAGTCGTGTTGTACTCGACAAGATATGTACATTTAAGCACAAAAATAATTTTGGCCGCCCAGATCGTTGAAATACCTCTATGTGCGTCGTATCTTGTGGCTTTGAGATTAGTTTGGCGGTCTCTTGGGCTAGCGCCGTACTTGCGTTGTAAGACTACGATTATGTCCTCATAATTATTTATACATCCTCCTGGTAAGTTTTCGAGGATTTCGGCAGCTGCACCTTTTAAGGCCAGAATTTGTTCAATAGCTTTTTCGTCATTGTTTATCTATTTTTGCTGGCCACTGTTTTAAACTGGAACTTGAATACATTAAACGGTGCGCTACCGTTATAGCTCGAAGTGTTTATCTTGCTGGAGTGCACAGAGACGACTCTCACCGGTCTCGAATATGGAGGTCGTCCATTTTCGTTTTTAGTTCATGCAATTCTCCGTCCATTTTCCTCTCTGTTCCACAGCTTCCACACGTTTGCCCAATATTTCTGACATTTCTTGTTTACCTCATTTACAACGGAGAAACCGTTGGCTCTAGAGCATTCTTGAAATGCATCAATTTTCGCACTGGTAATGACATCTAGAAATTTGTCATTTGTGGCATCAATTTTTGATTGAGAGCTTTCTGGAATTGCATCAATTTTCGTACTGCTGATTCTAGAGCTTTCTTGAATAACATCAATTTTCGCACTGCTGGCTCTAGTGCTTTCTTGAATTGCATCCATTTTCGCAATCATAGCCGCAAGTATTGAATCTAAGCTTACATTGGTGTTGCTAATGGGTTAAATACCTCAACCACTGCTTTGTCTCCAAATTCGTATATCTCAATATCAATTTCATGCTGCTTGAATTCATCAATCAACCTCCGTTGCAATTTCGCCTTACTTCCCGTTGTTGGCAGATCTAACTTATTCTGCTCCTTCTTTAGCTGCTCAACTTTCGGTCTTCCAACATCACTGTAGTTGATTAATTTTTTTTTCTTTTGCACCAATTCTGACACCAGTTGTTGCGTTTATACCATTTATAAGCGTTTTGTTGTGAGTTTATTGCAAAATAAATAACACAAGATTTTAGAGTTTTTAAATTAATTACAAGTTCATTTCCTTTAACTAGACACAAAGTGATTTGTACGTTGGCACTACAGAGCAATTCACTTAAGATGGACGTCTTTAATTTTTATTTTTATTAGTTAGGTTTATTTTTCACCTAACTCACCATCCACTCCGACGCTGCCTTTTTATATTTGGCCACTATAGGTCTAGAAAAATTAAGATTGTGCTACTTGTGCTACTATTGTATCACATTTTGTTACGTTGTTCATTCAATATATAAGCCTGTATGTCTGTATGTATTTTCGATTTTATGCAGTTTCTTCCTGGAATTTATTTTAAGATAGTTGTTATTGTCCTGTGTACATAAGTTTTCTTAGAAAACCACGCAGTTAGTAAACAGCATACCCGATTGTGGTTGTTTTGTATGTAAAAAATTTCCACGCAGTTTGTAACTAGCAAGTTTTTGCTGTCTTGCATGCATTAATGTTCTTAGCAAACTGCGCAGTTAGTAAACAGCATATCTAATTGTTTTTGCTTTGCGTGTATAAAATTTCTACGCAGTTTGTAACTAGAAAGTTGTTGTTGTCTTGTGGACATAAGTTTTCTTAGCAAGCCACGCAGTTAGTAAACAGCATACCCAGTTGCATACTTTATTTCTTAATTATTTTCTTTCAAAACTTAAACAAGACGGATCCGAGTTTATAGTATACTCTTCAATATCGCTAATACGATCGGGATTGCCATTACTATTTAAATATGCACTTTCTTTAGGGAACTAAAGTAATTAAATTTGCAAATATTTGTATTACATTTTATATAAATTATAGTTACTTGAGTTATAAAATATTCACTCACTATGTGATATAAAAGAAGGTTGCCGAAAATTAAAATTTTGCATGAAAAAATACTCCATTTTCGTTACCAATATTTTGTTATAAATATTATGATTATAATTATTATTATTTTTGTTGCAAAAAAAATCATAAAATATCCTTTATTAAATTAGTAATGTACTTACCATAGCTCTACGATGAGAACGTGACAACATCCAATTTGGTGATATATTTTTAATGTTATTCCAATACATTTCAGCCTTTTCTTTGTCCACAATAATCGTGCTATTATAATAATGATGATGATCCTTTAAAACGAAAAACAATACTATAAACAACAGAAAATCACTGTTGGGTATTTCGAATTCTTTCCGACCCAAAACACAATTTGAGATTTCTCAAGTTTTTTGATTTCAATAAAATTTTTATTATTTTTTCTACTTGTTCTCTGCGATACATGGCGTTTAAACTAGTGTGATACCACTTACGGTTGAAATTTAAATAATATACTAACTGGAGATTGCATCTCTATGGATACACCTCTTATATTAACTTTTATTTTTACACTTGTGCTAACTGTGGGGATTATTTTAATAACTAGGTTATATTCATAAAACTAGGCCTCTCAGAACGCAAACTATAATTTTTAACTTCATTTACTTATTTCAATTACGGACAGACATTGTAATATTAATATTTCCTCTAAAAATAAAAATTTAGGCGTAGTATTATTGCTTAAAATATAGAAGGACGATTTATTAAAATGTTCTCGTCCATAATTCCATTAAGAAGCACTTTCGTAATCTGCCTATAAAGTTCACTTTAGTTAAAGTGAACTTTCATCAAGAAAACTATCATAATCAGGTTTACTTACCCGAAAATTAAATTTTATTCTTTGAAAAGGAATTACAATCGGTAATATTATGGAAAGTAACACAACTATATTACGCTGAACGTAGTGGAACGACAAAGTCAATCAAATCGGTTGATCGTCCTAGTTTGAGATTGGACATAAAACTCCTTTCAGCGTGTTTATGTAAAATACGTCCTTGCCATTATTGCTATCTACTTTGATTTAGATTTACTTTATAGCGAGGAAAATATGACTAATCAAAATAAATAAAGCTTGCGTTTAAAGTCAAAGGCAGATTTATCTGTATAAAAACTTATGGAACACTTTGTGTAATAACCAAGAATTTATATATCCATTATCCATTTATATATCCATATAAAATGTAACTTTTACCTCACTGAAATTATGAAAACGGGCTAGATGATTTTCATGCGTTTAAAACTTTTGATTTTCTTCAATTTATTAGACACAAATTTCTATGGGAAAAATTAAAAAAATAATACTGGAATAATCGCCGTTATTAATACCTGCTTCCCATAAGAAAAAAAATAAAAGGACCCTCTCCCTTTTAGGAAAATTAAGAATAGATTCTCTTTCTCGCTGTAAAGGTCTTTTCAAACAGCATTACACTTATCTTAATCTTATGCCCCATTCCTTAATATCTAGTTTTTTTTTTATAAAAATGACAAAGGTGTTTAATATTTTAAGAGTTGTAAAATGAGAACCAAACTCGGTACATGAATGTTTTTTGCTCCATAAGATGATGGACAGTGCATTTTATGTATGCCTATTTTACAAAAAAACTTAAGGATTAAAATTTGGGTCGAACAAATTTGGTAATACTCTATTAGAAAGTGATTTTTGTTACCTCGGTTTGATTCACCTTCATATAGTTTTTTGTTAAAGCATCTAATGTTTCATTTTCCGGCACATCAATTGTATCAATAACTTTTTCCTCTTCGGTGTTTTCATCCTTTCGGACATCTGCAGGAGGTCCAACAGATGCTTTACTTGATATAACTGATGAACTGACTTTTTCTGCTAAAACCTTTTTCGGATACTGATTTAAATTTTTTTTCTCGTCGTATCTTTCATCATTGAATTTTCTTCCCGGCTGTATTGTAGTAGCGCTGACTTTTGTTTTATAAGTCATCTCATTACGTTGTCCTGTTATGTTCACACCCAAAAGAGGGTGATTGATATAGGGTATTACAATCGGTGTTATTGTCGATTGAGTGGCATTTAGTGTTTCTAAAGCTGTGGCTATTGTGGTACTATGTGTATTTTGCACACTTTCGTATTTAGTGTTTTTTTCATATACTAAAAGAAAAACAATAAAATTGTGTATATGTATCAAAAATGAAAACATGGTTTAAGGATGGTAAATCAATTTTTTTAAAGCACCTGAAAAACGGCACAAACAATAAATATTAAAATCCTAAATCCAGCCAGTGAGTGATATGTAAAAAATAAGTAAGTCATAGTAGTTGGATGAATCCCGATAATTAAAGTGTTGGAATGTGTTTAAGCCCACTTGTTGTTGTTGCATGTACTCATAATTTCAGACTTGATTAAAAATAGGGCAAGATCCTGATGGTGCTTCGAATTTTCTATACACCACGTGCTTGAATTACATAGTATATATGTTTTACATATATATATGTTTTAGACTCGGATGAAGAATATAATAGTATTTCCAAGTGCATACATTACCAATGCAAATCATTTCTTATGCACATTTGTGCTTCGATATACAGTGAACTCGCAGAAACGTGAACACCCAGTAACAAGAACATCCAAAAACATGAACATTTTTTTTCTTACATTGACTACTCTAAAACGTGAACAAAGGCTGAAGCCTCTAAAACTTGAACTTTTTATCGAACGTTAAAATTCAATTTTGTAAGCTTATTTAAACATTTTGGGATTCCCCGCAGAAGAATCTCGTAGTTTGTTTGTCGTAAACAACTTCTGTTGCAGGAAGCATCACTCTGTGCTGACTATGCATATACATAAATAATATAAACAAGTGATCTCTAAAAACATTTTTATTGAAAATATGTCTAATAAAAAACCAAAAGTGTTAACTCTTCAAGAAAAGTCAGATATTTTAGAGCTTTTATGAAAACATTCACCTGTAACTGTTTTGCCGAAAAGTATAATGTCGTTAAATCGACGATTTGTTCAATAAGAAACAAAAAAGATGCAATTTCGAAATCTGTTAATAATACATTTTCCAGTCCTGAAAAACGGAAAGCATTGCATTCTTCGGAGCTTCCAAAAATGAAAAGATCTCTTTACTAATTTCGAAATTAGTATCTTAGAAACCCTTTTGCAACCCATAGTAGCATAGTACATATATTAAAATATGGCAGGAACTTACAAAAAGTAGAATCAAAACCTGTCTCATAGGTGAAAAATAACGTACTTTATTTGAAAATGTTATAAAAAGAGACTAAATATGTTATAAATAGGTGAAAACTGCACAAAATATCGTCAAAGGTAAGTTGTTTAACAGTATATGAAGACTGTTATACATTAAAAAAAATTGTAAAAATTCGAAAACACGCTTTTAAAGTTTTAAAACCAAAAATGTGTAAAAAATGTAATGTTTCCAAGTCAATTAATTTTAATTATCTGTAGTATCTACGTAAAGTTAATAACGTTTCTTGTCCTCTACAGTGGCACACATCAACAATCCAATTCAGCAGCTTTAAAATAAATATTGTAAAGAATTGTTCTTATGTCGATTATATGCAAATATGATATTTATTACAAATCAATTAAACCATTAAACGATTTATGACAACTGAGGAAAAATATTTTCGTATACAAAATGAAAAACAAGTTTTTCAAAAACTAGTTAATAATAAATTTACATTGAAAACAAAGTAGAATACTACAAAGTATTTCTAACAACCACCTGCTCTATGTAAATTTCACATTCTTAGTCACATAATTCATACAAACCAGATCTTAATGAAAATATTGTATAAAAACAAAATAATAATATTCATTTTCGGCTGTATGCATAAAAACTTAAAGTAGGTTTAACTGCCGTTGTTAAGCACAATTTCCTAAAATTGTATTAAAAAAACGCTTTTACTTTAAAATACCTTTGTTAACTTTAAAGTAGGAAAAACCTACTTTAAACCTTCAATAAATTGACAGTTCAATTTTATTATTGAAAGTTCAAAAACAAAACAAATTGTGTTTAGAATAAACCTAGCCGTTTATTTTGAGAGTGGCATAAGTTACTTTGTTATTGTCATCTTTTTATTTTAAATTAGTTTATAAAACATTTTAATTTTTAGCCATTTCAACTAGTCTGTATTTAGTTTTCTTTCTGAAACGGATTTTTCTAATGATTGTGTTGAAATAAAATCTTTTTTCTCCATGTTGTGTACTGTGAAGGATTTTTTCGACAGGGGGCTATTACTACTATTACTATTTTGTCCTTTACATAAGTCACTATAGCAATAATATGCTTTTGAGTTGTGACATTCTTAGACATTTTATACAACACGAAGCAACCGCCTGAGACTAAAAAAATAACAAAATAATGCTAATTATGTGTAGTATATTAGATATCACTATAATATAGTTCAGTAAACTGCACTATTCTTTCGAACTAATAAAAATAAGTCCAATAATCACATCAATACTTCACACACACTTATTACATGTTTCCATTTCTTTCACTCTAAGCTCCGTAATTAATTAACGACATTTTTAAAATAAGCATTTTTGTTACACCGTTAATTATCAACACTCCTCTCAAATAAATCTCAATACTTCTTAACTTAACAATGCGATGCAGAAAACTTTGTTTTACAAAGGATTGAGAATGTACAATATGATGCCGAATGAAACTAAAATTGAACGGAATGTGAAAGTATTTAGGAGCAAAACTGTACATTATATTAAGAATAATTTGGTTCAGAGCGCTTGACATTGAAATGTATTTAAGCTTATTTATATGTAAATTTTTAAAGTATTTAAAATACTACTTAATAATAATAAAAAAAAAAAAAAAAAAAAAAAAAAAAAAAAAACTTAATAACAAATTTATTAAAAATGAAAAAGAAAAAACTGTTCAGTTGTGACTTATGCCACTTTCAATGTAAACGGCTCAATTGACAATTATACTTTGTTAATCTAAAAATTTTTAAAAATGTTTATTAAAACAAATTGTAGTATACAAATAATAATAAAAACTAAAATATAAAAAGCCATTCAATATAAAACATCTTAACATCCTTATTTTTATTTTCCAAAAATATAATTATAATTAATTATTTTAAACAAAAGTTTTATTGATGTACATACAATCAAAACAAAACTCGTTATCCGAATAATTATTTTTTTAATATGAACAAATTCTTTGTAAGTTCTTTGTAAGCCTTGCAAATTAACCTTTTTGGGTGCTTTGCTTTTTATTAAAAAGATTAATAAAAAAAAAAACAAAAAAAATATGTTGATTTTGCTGAAAACAATTAAAATATTTTTTATGGATCTAACTACCCGAATAAATAATATTCATTTTTATACATTATTAACAACTGAAAACAGTGGCATTGCCAGAATCAAAATACTAATTTTACTAAAGCATACATACTGTTTATTAATACCATTTTTTAACAAACGTCTGTTAGCATTAAAGTGTTTGTTAACTAACGTGTACTTTAAAGCTCAGTAAGCGTTTTTTATGCATACAGCCGTTTATATTTAAAAAACTACATTTCCAATAACTCTGTTTGATAAACATTTTGTTAAAATATCAGCTACACTATTTTCCGTTGAGACGTATTTCAGAAGTATTTCATTTGCGTTGTATCTTTCCTTAATGTAATGATATATAATATAAACATGATATCTCCTTATTGTCGTCATTTGACTGTTCGTCAAATATTGTGCACCTCAATTATAGCAAATTTAAAATTGTTGGCTCTCCTATAAAATTTTGGAAACCTAATTCATTAACCAAACTTCGACAAAAGCTGATTTCTTTGAGAGCTTAATACATTGCGATATATTTAGCTTCCATTGATTTTAATGCCACTATGTTCTGATTTTTCGACGATGACGTATTAAAGATGCATAAGTCTCACTATAATCTTGGTTATATTGTTGAAAACATCCTTGTGGTTTATATTTTTCAATACTGTCGTCACTTTTTTGCTACCAATTATATTTTTGTTTTTTAAGATTTTCGACAAGTGCCCATGTTCCATTCTTTAATAATGAATCATATTCTCTACTCATAGCTTCTTTCCAATCCTCGGATTCTTTGTGCTTTTTTTTAGAATCAAAAATAAAAATATTTTATGACATTTAATTCTTCATTATCTACTCTATTTATTTTGCGCTGTCTACCCGGATTTTCTGTTCTTAACGCAGAAGGTCGGTCTACCTCTATTCTGTTTTCCATTCATATTTAAAACTATCTCATAAGTTTGATTACTTTCAGATTCGCTTTGGAATTACCTATCAAAGCCAATAAATTCTGAACCATGGGCACTGACGTTATCCGTCTCACTTGCTTGCGTGTTCTCATTTGCATCAGAATTTTGATTCGTAATTAGTTCCTCTCTAGAATTTTCACTATATATTTTCTTGAATAGAATCTTTAAAGCACATTTTTATCATCAAATAATTTTGAGCAATCAAATCAAAGAATCTCCATCATCTTCATTATTTTTATTACTTTTTAAACAATTTTACATCTCTTTCAAACACTTATGTTTCGGTTTTTGTATCATATTACCTATAACCTTTTGAGTTAGTTTGATAACCAACAAATTAATAAATATTACCTTTAGGATCCAACATAGAACGACCTCTAACTACGGTCTACTTTTCAACGCGACAACTTTGCATCCAAATACTTTAAAATACGAAGCACAAATATTTCATAAGGTGTAATATTTACCAATACCTAAGCTGATGATCGATTCTTGAGTTAGTATGAAATTGGTAACTATTCCACAATCAATCAATGTTCTGGTATTAATCGATTTATTCAGTTTCAGTAAAATTGTCTCTTTTTTGAGAGCGTACTCTAACAGAGACTTGAAAGATAATGCATGCTTTGCCGGCGCCCAAACTTTATCTGCATATGTCTTGCAAACACTACCTTTCCACTCAATCCACTCTGAGTCTGACTTTTTTTATGAGCATGAAGCTATACCAATCTAAACAGGATCCCTCTACGAAAAATCTTAATATTTCTATCATTTCCTCATCTTTTTCTATTTTTAACCGAACACATTCACTTTCAAAGAAATCAATCCATTCTTAACATTAGAACTTTTGTTTGTGTAAATTTTTCTAAAGCAAAGTTTTCAGACATTACTTTCATACTATTTTTACTATCATTGCTTTGCATGTTTTCCTTCTGTGTACCCACGCTATGTAGTATATTTTTTAGTGTCTCTTCTGTAGTACCATCTGCAGCAACAAATTTTTTCCAGGTTCTTCTTCTTCCAGATAAAAGTCTTTTAATTGAATGTTTTCTTCATCTACGTAAATTGTTGAAAGCTCCTTATCCAATTTATCCAGATTCTCCTGGTTTGTTGTCTCTGCTTGATTGAGTTTTTTACACGCAGTAGTGGTCGATAATTCTTAATATTGCTCTGGCATAATAAAAGTTTTATCTTCATGTGTTAAAATTGAGTTTAGGGCCAACAAATTTGATTTGCCATCGGGTGCTGCTTTAAGCACAAACTCAAGTTTCAGCTTATTCATTCTGCCGTAAACAAAAACGTCGTTTTATAATGCTAATTAAGAGAAAGCGACTTTATGCTCTGGAATCGTACACCAAATTAATAAACCAAGCTGAGTTTCTCTGAAATCAAAGAAACGACATTTAAAGTTTATTACCTAATGCCAATTCTAAATTATCTACCAATTAATGCCAAGGAATTAATATTTTCTCCAAATTATTTATTTTCTTTTCAACCCTCAAATCCTGTTTTCTATTGTTTCTTCAACATTTGTTTGATATCAGAATTCTTAAGTAATGCCTTCTTTTAATATATGTCAGTGGTTTAAATAAAGGAATTCATTAATAAATTTCTTTACATATATTTTAGCCAACAGTTCGATAGAAATAATATTTTCCCCACTTAATGGGGCTGGTGATCTCGGTACTATAAACTTTCAATCAAACAATATCTAGATGGCGCTTTAACTTTAACTTTAACTTTTCTAATTCGTTTTTGGTTTGAGGCTTTTTTCTGGTGGAGATAAATTTTATTAAATCGCATTAAAATAATTGTGTTTACTATTCTGCCAGTTCTAAATGTGAGGTCATCGTGGCGAAGCAAATAAAAATACAAATGTTGCTTTACTATACAAGTGTTAAACGAAATCTTTGAATACATTTCGACATATATGCACTTACAGACACGAACAAACGAATTGTAGCAAAGAAACTTTTTGGTCCAGCGTGTAGAAGCTTTAGGTGAAATTCTATTACTAAAATATTAAGTAGAGTTTTTGAGTCTGCCTCCAACCGTATTAAATTTGTTGCGCCAATGAAAGCTGCTAATAGGCTTACTTGATAGTGACATTCAATAGTTGCTGACAATTTCGAATTAGAATGTAGGTATCCATTTATAGATCGAAAGAGGTCCAACGAATTTTAAGACATATCCAAATATGCGCTGCATCTTGATAAAAGAATTATGGTATGTGCAGTTCAGTAACTTATCATTAAAAGGAGAACCTTTAGTCATGCTGTGGGTTTTTTTCTTTAAAAATCTGTTCCACTTTTCGATAGGCTACTTAAATGTAGGCAACCACTCCTAAAATGTCTGCTAGAATCAAATTATCTGGAAAATGATGTTAGAAATCGCGCCAAGTCGAATGCAATGAATGTGGCAGGCTCTCATCCCAATGTAGCTAATGTTTTGTGATAATTAATCCTAGAAGAGAGTATTGAATGTTTACTTATGTTGTCGTTCATTGTAGGCAAAAATGGAAAAAATATAAAGCATCCTCTTTTGGATTCCATGCCAGACCTTAATTTTTAAAGCGTCGGTTCCAGCGTCAAATTTTGAAAACTGCTAGCAATTTTCTAATGACTACCTTAAAAAAGCCAAATCGCAAAAGTAATTAAAAAGCTCAAAATAAAAAATATTGTTATATGAAATGCCCAATGATGTTTTTGCGGAGTCATCGAACGCAACAATGAGTTTTTTAACTGAGCTATCAGCTTTTCGCACGCAACGATGAGGAAGAAAATATGTGAATCAATCGCCGACATTTGGTTTAGATTAAAATTTACAGAATTATTTTTTTGAAAGAAATTTTTACAATTAATATCGTCATTTGTGTATGTAAAAGAATTAGCAAAATTCTTTTTTATCGTCCAAAAGCTGTTAATAAATTTTCGATATTACTTTGTTCCTTAGAACTGCAAAAGATAATAAAGACACATTCTTCCTA
Source organism: Trichopoda pennipes (assembly GCA_030448955.1). Classification (NCBI taxonomy): domain Eukaryota; kingdom Metazoa; phylum Arthropoda; class Insecta; order Diptera; family Tachinidae; genus Trichopoda; species Trichopoda pennipes. Next base: position 116,204 of record JASKUP010000097.1, read on the forward strand.
ATACAGACCTTTTCGAGTTCTGGCTTAACGACTTTGCTATCATGAAGCTTTCAATTTTCTTTAATAACCTCAACTTGTATACAAAAAAAACATTTCAAGCGATGGGAATTTAGGAAAACCATCAAATGGCAAATTTGTTCACTTTCCCTTTGAATAACACCACCTAGGAAAACCAATGTGCTATTTAATTTTTTTTTTTTTTTTTTTTTTTTTTATTAAAAGAGAAGTAGCACTCAGGCAGCAACAATGCCTATTTAGTCAAGTACCGTGCTACATTCTTTAGGAAAGGGACAGAGAATAGATGAGACAGGTGGTGAAAGTAGAAGGATAGTCGGAAATTAACTGCCGTATATAAGACAGCACAGCGACCAGTGACTATGCCTTCATCGCTGAGCAGCCCCACCGACAGTCAATTTTTATTTTTGTAGTGAAAAAAAACCAAGGTCTTCGTTGGGAATCGAACCCACAACCCCCATATTTACAAGCTAGTACACTACCTACTAGCCTACAGGGGCACCTAATTTATATAATTTATACGTTACACATGTGCGCATTAAGCTTTTGATTGAACTAAGCCTTGAATGAGCCTGAAATGTGACCAATTTATTAACAAAAAGTCTTTCCAATAATTTAATTATTACAATTAGCTTCAGTTAGTTCCAATAACGAAATTGTATCTAGTCCGTTGCCTTTTTACCATCCAGTGAAAATGCTAATGCTTTTTCTATTTTAACGGATAGAATTTTAATTCTACGATAAGGTAAACTGAACATTTGCTTTTCTTCCAAGGTGGCTCCACGTTTTTAAGTTAACGCGCAAGTTTTTCCTTTGCTTCGAAATAAATTGTTAAAGAGTCAAGCCTTGTCTTGGTTTCACCTGCTAAGATCCAATGTCTTTATAGGGCTTTGACCTTATTTAAAGCTTTTATTAATATACTTGGGAAATGTGGGGAGAACAAACCACATCCACGAGTATATTTAACTCTGTTGTACAATATATCACGGTTGTTCCATAATCGGAATTGAAACTGGCAAAAACTTCATTAAGAAGTCACAGAAACAGATGGTACCGTTTTTAAATTCTTTATAATCAGAATCGCTGCCAGAAGTTGGTATCATCGAATCCGATTTAATCAGTTGTCAGCTGGCATATTTAAATTTTTTTTTGAGTCTGGTTTTAGGTGGTATCGCAAGTAAAAAGTGAACATCAGGCATGTTTTTGAAATCACTTAGTTTCAAATCACATGCAGTTTTAAAATCATACTTGTGTTTTTATGCTGTTCTGTAAATCACACTGTTTTTGTAGTTTTCGATGTGATTTTACTTTCCTGAAAGCATAAGAAAACAGCTGATTTACTTGACAATTTTCTCTTTAAATTTCCGTTGTGCAAACATAAAAACGAAAATAAAATGCCTGGAGCTTTTGTGTTGTCTTTAATTGAACGCAAAAAAACGATTATTAAAATTAATTTTTAAGTAAATATACACTCATGAATGTATGCATGTACTTTTTTCTAGGCTTGCACTGTTTTGGCTGGTGGTCCCGAAGCATTCAGTTCATTTGCGAGTTCCATCCACAACTGTTCAAAATAAACTTCGTCGCCATGTACAAAGCCTTCTGCCAAATCAGAGTGCTGTTCCATAAATGCCAAAAAAATCTCGAGTTGGCTCTGATTTTTGTGTGGTCCCCTAAAAATATATGTATTAATACCTACTTACATACAATTACTAGACATTATTTTATAATACTTATATTTTAATTAGGTTTCGCGAGAAAATTTAATAACTTTAAAACTTAACGCCTGTTGGCAAAAAGAAAACAAACCAGTAAAGTTGCCACAGTACACAATAGGTTTTGAATGCCACTTGCTTAAACTTTGTTGTACTTTTTTAGTGAATTTATGCCAAAAGCTTATTATTATTTAATAAATTATATTATAACTTAACGATAATTTAACATTTTTTGCTGGCACTTCATATTTCATATTCATATTTCATATAATATTTTAAGCAGCCATAAAAGAAATTCCAATGGCAACCTTCTATGTATTTTCGAAAAACTTTAAACAGCTGAGAGCAAACAACAAAATTGAAATCACAATGGAAAACACAAAAGCAAATAACAAATTTTCAGTAAAAAAGGTGCCCTTACAATTTTCTTAATTTTAAAGTGTTTGTTTTCAATAAAAAGTAATTATATAACAAAATTAATAAGAAAACATATTGGTTGAATTATTTCAGTAATTTATTTTACAGTTTTCATTGTGATAGTAGCAAAATTACCCCAGTGATTTCAAATTGCACAGAACACATTTCTTGTGCTTTCAAATCACTTTCATGAAATGTGATTTTCAGAACAGGCCTGAATGTAAGTAAAATTAAATTTAATTTATATCATTTAATATAAAAAATATGTATGTATAATATTTGCACAAATAAGAGAAAACATCGAAATGCGATACGAAATAGCATATATTTGAAATTTATGGAGGAACATAAACATATCGCTAGGAACTAAAAAAAAAAAAAAAACAAGGTACAAATTGAATCTTCTGACAAAAGCTAATCTCGTCTTTGAACAGTGCTGGACCACCCAGCAAAGATGAAAACGGATGAAAAAGGATGAAGTATTTATATTTCTTAAATGGTACACAGATATAGACTCAATGGAAGAGCGAAATAAAAAAGAAGTTAGGGCATAAGAAATCCAAATATCGTGCACTGGTGACGAACGTTAATTGAATTCCAAGGAACTGAATTCAAGGAACTCGAATTTTTTATGGTGCTTATTTCCTTATCTCCAAGTCATTAATTATATGCCCTATAGATAGGAAATGCTTGTAAGGATAAAAACATTTTTGTTAAATCCGGGTATAAGTCAACTCATTTGCTGGGAATCACGATGTTATCTAGATAAGCAAAAACTTTACCAGGCGTCATTCTGTATACTAGCCTCTTGGAAAATCAGGTGTATAGTTTTATATAATATAAATAAATTGTACTAAATCATTTTAGTTGATAACATGAAACCTATTACTACAAAAAATGTTATTATTGCGGAAGGATATAATTAACTTAAATTGTTCGCTTACACAAGCACCTGCTACTCCAGAAGAACCTGATGCAACAGGGATTGCAAACATTTTATTGTAAATACTGTAATTTTAGGAAAAACATTCAAATTTAATCGATAATAACTTTAATATTAAATTTTTATTTATTTACCAATCAGTGCTCTCTGCCTTACTCATAGGGACGTCAAAATATTTTTGACTAAGGTAATTCAATTCAATCCCTTACCGGGCACTCGTCTGTCGAGAAAACATAAAATTTTTCGGATTTAATCAATACGAAATTTGAGTTTTGACTAAAATTATTAGTTTTTTATTGCAAGCACATTTTTTGCTTAGTCCCTTTTTTGTGTTTGTGGAATTTTAGTGTAAATACGATATTTCTATCAAATACACAATGGATGATGTGTGTCAAATTACGCGCATTTCCTTATAGTGTCGACAATCCGTACGCCGGCTACTTTAAGTTACGTTGCAACAATTAAGCCATGTATTTTTAAAAGTATGCATTTGTGATCTATGTCATAAAATTTTAATAGCTCCATGGCTTTAAGTTTCCCTTATATTAATTGAAACACTGCTCCTGTTAGTTGACTTCAATTTAAGCTTGAACAAACTTAATAGAGTCGCGTCTTACGAAAATGCAATAAAGCGAATATCACGTTGTTTGGTCTGCCGTGTGTTGTGGTGGATGCATACAATGTGGACAAGATTTTGGGCTGTTTCGTAACCATGGGAAAAAAATTTACTATAATAACCCGGTCCTTTTTTTTAAATTTTCATTTTAAAACACAAGGCAGTCTGTTATCAATGGCCGCTAAACACAAATTAAATTTTTCCGCATGGTAAAATTTAAACAAAAGTTAACTAAAAGTTTGTTGGCAGAAGCAGTTTTGCCAGTTTATATAAGCGATAAATAAAATTCAGTCTTGAAGTTATTTACCCACTCCCGTATAGATCATTCCGTGAAAGACGACCTTCAATAAGGCATAGAAATATTAACTCTATATAAACTTAAATACAATATAGTAAAAATAGTTTTAATTAAATAAATAAATAAAGCTTTAATAAAAATCAGTGCGTGACGTTATTATACAAAAGCAGACAAAAAATTTGCCGTCGAATCATTTACTTTTTAAAATATAACACAATAATCGTATAATCTTCTGAATTTCCTTTTTAGCACGGCACAGCACTACACTTGCATCAACTTCAAAATTACCAAATAGAGTACGAATGAAATGTAATAACGCTTCCATCCAAATTTTGCAATGCTTGGTTTATTTGTTTGACTGCTCACATTTTTATTTCTTTCTTTAAGGAAATTTTGTATTTTAGACAATTTATCTTAAAAACGTAAAGGAACACTATCAAACAAAACCTGTAGGTCTATGACAATTATAAGGAAGATAATTAACCACATTCATGCAGATTGATTAACAATATTTATTATTATTTTTACCACGATTTTTGAATTTATTAACTTACTTTCATGTTGTTGATTCGATGAACATTTGCTTAATTTATAAAATAGAATAATTAAAATTCCCATCAAAGGAGCACCAACTTTCGCCATTTTTGTAAAACTAAACTAAAAATACCTTCAGGGGAAGATAACAATAAAAATTATACTTAGGGTTGAAAAAAAGGTACTACGTAAGACCCCTTTCAGACAGGCAAATTTTACTTTGCAAAGTTTTGATTTTATGTGAGAGCGAGGGAGAAAGCATGATTGAGAGTACAGAATTTGATATACTCGCAAAGTTGCTTTGTTTTTCTTTCGTCGCTTATACACAGTTGTACTTATACACAGATTACATTACAGATTACATTGACTAAAACAAAATTTGTAAAAGAAAACTTTTTGTGTTTGAACACCAAAGAAAGTTTAAAAGAAAATTAAAAAAACTTTGTCAAAGTAAAATTTGCCTGTGTGAAAGCGGTCTAACTAAACAAAAAACATCGTACAGAAGATAATAAACTCTATACAAAACTGTTTTTTTGGTTTTGCAATCTTTTTTCAGAGTTGCATGAAAGGAACGAGTAAAACATCTTGCTTTCATGAATTAAATAACAAGAAGTAAACAAATCATAACAAAAAAATATACAATTTTTATAATTGATTTTAAATATTTAATTCAAATTGTTTATATTAATAGTATTAAAAATACTCTACATTTAACAAAATTTGCTATAAACTGAAGTGCTTCTAAACTGAAGTGGCTTCTGTTAATTTCTCATATGGGTCGGAAGATTATTGAAGAGTTGTAAGCCTTTGTAGAATATATTCCTCTGCATTGAAGCCGTTCTTACCCGCTCAATCTTAAATCTGCTATTATTTCTTAGTTGATATGATTGAACATCCCCTACATACGAAATTTGTTCCGTTAAAAATTCCGGTGCTTGGCCTGTTTTCATTTTTCGTTTAAATTGAGTGTGTTAATTGCAACCCTCTGTATTATGTACAACCATTTCAGCGCGCTTAGCATGAAATTGATCGATGTATATCTATTGCATTTCATATTGTCCGCATGGCTATGTTTTGCAGTTTCAATAATCGCTCTATTTGTTGTATAGTGCAGCATGAATATATAATCGTGGAACCAAACTCAAAATGCGGTTTAATTATCGTATTATAAATGTTTATCGCCGTTTCAACTGTTATATTTCTCCTTATTCTCTTAAAAAAACTAATTTTCTTTCCAATCTTTTTACAAATATAGTCGATATGGGTGTCAAACTTCAGTTCCTTATCAATAATCACTCCCAATTATTTTAGATCGCTAAAAACAACATTAGTATTTGCATTTACCTCCATTATTTTGGTTTGTCATTTAATTTAAGCTTGTTCATATTTAGCCACTTAAAGTTGTTATAGTACTGCTGATCTGATTCTTCCTCTGCAAAAATAGCGTGTCATCCGCATAAATAATTATTTGGCATTTTTCTAACACACGTGGCATATCATTAATATATATTATATATAATAATGCACCCAAAATTGAGCCTTGGGGCACGCCGTATTCATTTAAAATCGGACTCGACCTTGTGTCGTTTACTCTTATAACTTGCTTCCTTTCTTGTTAGATACGATTAAAACCATCTCAATTCTGTGTCTCTGATGTCGTAAGGAAACAATTTTCGCAGCAAAATATTTCTATCAATGGTTTCAAAAGCTCTTCTAAAGTCTGTAAATCTTCCAACAATACTTTTATTCTTCCCAACTTTCTTCCACTTATTAATTACATAATTAACGGCTGTCTCACATGAGAATTTCTTCTTATATCCTGATTGATATTTTGATAATAATTTGTTTGTTTCCATGTATTTTTATAGTTGCTCCTTAGCCACCTTCTCTAGTACCTTTTCACATGGTTTTAACACATAAATAGGTTGGAATTCTTTACATCTTTTCATTTTTAAAACTTTTTCAATAGGAGTTATCATTGAAGTTTTCCAGTTTTCGGGAAATATGCCAGTTTGCAAAGATGTATTTGTAATGTCGAGCATTATTTTTCCTATTATATTCCAGTTATCGATTATCATTCCACGATTTATCCTGCTAAAGTCCGACTTATTTTTCAAATTCTTATATATTAACTCCAAATTTTCCAAACATATTACGCGAAATTTAAATTGACAGTTTATTAAAGGTAGATTGTGAATATATTGCACATAATTTATTATTGATCTAATTGACTCAATACTAGTCACAAAGTATTTGTTGAAATTCTCGGCTATTTCATATTCAATCGCATATTCTAATGTATTAAACATCACAGATTCGATTGTACTATCACATTTTTTCAAGAATAGATTTTTGATCTGTCTTCACATTTCCTTCTGATCTTTGACTCGTTATTTTATTATTTCTATAAAACGAGAAGAGAAAATCTGGTTTGGTTTTTTTACCCTGTAAATACTTCGAAACGCCCTATAATTCGACAACGCTTCATTTGTGTTCTCGTACATTGCCATTTGGTATCTGTTAATTTTGTCTCTTTTCATTCGATTTATTTCCTCATTAAACCACATACACTCTGTATTTTCTCTAATAGTTTTCACCCTAGTTAATTTTTTTACTGCAGTCTCCAAATTTTCTTCAAATATATTTACTTTATAATTTAAGTCATATTCACTATATAGGTGTCGTATTTCTTGAATTTCACGTTTTAATTTGATTTTCTTGTGATTAAATAGTTCAATTTGTTTAAATGTTTCTCTATTAGTTACGTTTCCGCCACAATTTATCATTATATCTATGGCCTCATGTCCGATATTTTTGTGAAATATTAATGTGTGCCGATATGTTTCGAGTATTTGTTATCACATAGCCTATTGGTGTTCTTGAGTTTGGTGTCACATGAGAGTGACATTCGCTTACTATCTGCTTCAGTCTATTGTCGTGCAGAATATACTTAATTTTATTTCTATAAAAGCTATGTTTACACCAGTCTATTAAGCTGGATCTCCGTCTTATCGATTTCCTTGGTTATGTGGGTTTCTGACAAGATTATAAATTCAGGGTTTTTATTTTTATCAATATTTCCAGTTGTTTGAAATTATTAAGTAAACCTTGTACATTCGTATATATTCCATATATCTGCCATGATTGTTATGCTACTAAATCAACTCTTCTTCTTTTTGCAATAAGCCAATTTTGAAAAACTGGGCAATCCATAGTTATTGTTGAATGATTCTCATCTAGACCAAGGTTCAATCTAGTATTATTAATAACCTTTTCTGTGCATACCTTTGATTTATTATTGCAATGACATTATAGATTTCTACAGTCAGCTGCTTTGTGATTATACCCACTGTATTATGTCCATGCCCTCGATAACTTTGCATTTTTCCCATCCGATGTTATCTTTCTGACCTTTAATTATACTTTTATACGAACTCATATCTATTTTCAATATTGCACCATGCATTATGCGCCCATTAGTCTTTTGCTCAAATATCTTTATAACTTGTAACTCACTTTCGTTAAGTACATCGTTCTGTTTTTTCAGTTTTTCAATAATTTCATTTTCCGTGTATTTTAATGCCATTCCGGTTATTTTTATTTTCATTTGCATTTGTTGCGGGACCTTAATTTCATATGAGTCACTGATCTCATTTTGTAACACCTCCTTAATTTTCTCCCTTTTCACTACTTTTACTCTGAATAACAACTGAACCATTTTTTCTATGTTCCACATTTGTAATTTTCAAGTTCGATGAGTTAGCTTTTTTATTTAAATCTTCCTTAGTTTTTATCACAAATAATATGTTCGATAGAGGATAAAATTTAACTATTTTTTTTAAATTTCAAAAGTTTACTGCTTTATAACTTTTTTCATAAAGTCTTTCCAGAAACAAGCTATACCGCGATCGATTCACATTTCTGTCCTCTATCGATCGTATACAGCCGTATATATGCATGCGGAATAGTTTTTTAGTTATTACTGAAAACAAAAAAAATTTTACGATTTTTTAAAATTTCAGAAGTTTGCTGTTTTTTAACTTTTTCCGTACAGTCTTTGCGGAAACAGACCATATCGCTATCGATTTGTATTTTTATCCTCTATCGAACGTATATAGCCGTATATGTGCACGCGGAATAGGTTTTGAGTTATTAATAAAAAACCAACAAAAATTTACGATTTTTTAAAAATTTTAAAAGTTTGTTGCTTTATAACTTTTTTCGTACAGTCTTTGCGGAAACAAGCTATATCACTATCGATTGATATTTTAATCCTCTATCGAACGTATATAGCCGTATATGTGCATGCGAAATAGTTTTTGAGTTATTAATGAAAAACAAAAAAAAATTGACGCTTTTTTAACAATTTTAGAAGTTTGCTGCCTTATAACTTTTTCCGTAAAGTCTTTTTAGAAACAAGATATAACACTATCGATTTCTATTTTTATTCTCTATCGATCGTATATAATGCTACTTGTGCACGTGGAATGGTTATCCAGTTATTGATGGAAAACTGAAATCATAAATGTTTAAAATAACTCCAAATAATTTAAGCTCCAGTGCTTTCGTTTTTTCACTAAAAAAAGTGACAACTGAAAAATCTAATTCTGTGGTCTACAAGCTTTATATTTTATATCTTTTAATTAAAATACCATTTAAATTAACTATTAAAAATCGAATTCAAAAATGGTAAATTTTTGACATACTTTGTTTATATATTTATTTTGCACATATCTTTTGTTTACATTTTATTTGAAAATAGTCCGTTCTATGCAACTCTGGGAAAAAATACTCGTTTTAGAGTTTGTTATCTTCTCCTACGTTTAATTTAGTTCATTTTTACTTGTATATTGATTAATTGCATATAGAAAGTAAATAATAATATGGCTTATGATCGCGAAATGTTGCGTATGATTTGGGAAGGCCAAATAGCATTGTCCATACAAGCAGATCCTGACGAAATTGTTGGTCTTCACCAACCGGAAAATTTTTATATAATGGCACCTCGACTAAGTTATTTGCCACTTGTTTCAGACAAAGTGAAAAATTTAAATTTTTTAGTTAGTATATATAAATTAAAGAAGATATTGTATTTAGGTTAAAAAGTACTTTAGCCGGTTTATTGCAAGTGACCAACAGGACGGTAGCGTCTGGTTTGACTATAATGGAATTCCTTTAAAACTTCATTATCCAATAGGTAAGCTTATTGAAATAAATGTAAACATTTTTTATGCAGGTTTTAAAAAAACTTAAAAATTCAACAGAAATAAGTTTTATTTCACAGGGTAATAATGCTTTTCTGTAAAAAATATCAACAAATTGTATTGATTCTGTTTTTAGTAATACTAATATATTAAATATAAAATACCTTGGCACCAAATTACGTCTGTTAGATTCGAATCTTCAAACAGATCCAATCTTCAATCACAAACCTTGTCAATAGGTGATGACAATTATAGGACTATAATTTTTTAATAGTAAATTAATTAATGGAAATAAAAAATGCTCATCATGGATTTACTGATGGTGTTTACTGATAGTGATAACTGACGTGAAAATATAAACAATCACTTCACTAATGCTGATGATGCCAAACAGACAAATTAAAACAGCACGTGGTCTTACAATCTCCCCAGCCAAGAGCAATTCTTGGGTAAATTTGATGTTAGGAATTCTACTGGCTTCAAACACGCTTTTTTGACGACTAAAAATTTATTTACCTTAATTTAAAGTAGAAATATGTGGCTTGGAAGCGCAGAGAAGTCAGGTTCACGGGGTTTCCCTGCTCATTTTCGAAAAAATGCTGGTCGAGATGGGTGATGTTTTTTCGAGGACTGTTTGTGGATTTCGTGGGCCCCATATGCGATACTTTTTCTAGTTTACATAACCGCCTAATTCACAATAAGCTTAGTCACTAAAGATGTTTTTGCTGAAAAACACGTTGGTTTCGTTTCGAGGAAAAGTTGCTTGAGTTTTACGAAGTGATACTGCGAAATGCTCATCATTTTGATAGTAAATTTTTACAATTAAATGGTCAATTGTGTAATGCTTCACGTTTAAAATTTTTCAACTTTACTAAATAAATGTCAAAGAATGACAGATTCTAGATATTTAATCATTTGACAGAAAATTTACTTCCGAACCTTGCCCGTCCTGTAGTTGGTTGGATAACAATAAAAAAAACGGAAAACAAAGCATTGTTATTTTCAATATTTAAGAAGAACTTTTATTAAACACGAGAAGCTGATAATTTTCAGTCTTAAAAAGAAAGGAGTTCTTCAAACTGTGTATATAGAAATAAATTTGACAGTTTTAGAATTTCTCGATATTTACATTTACATTTTAAGGTTTACAATTAATGCTGTTAGTTTAAGGATCTAAGCTATTAGGTAATGTTAAGATCAGTGACACATCAAAAATGTATATAAATTTGTTTATGTTCAATAAAAAAGTAATGTCTTTGCTTTTGTCAGAGGTGCACTTGCCGCTAATATGTCATCCTGTTTTAACAATATTTTTTATCTCAAACCACAAGATTTTTTTCTATGGTTTGCTTGTTTATTTGTAAATAAATTATTATTTTTTTTATTTGATAATTTTTATAGTTTTTTAAACGATCTTTTTTATCTTTAATAAATATCTTTTTTAAGATCTTTTTTTATATATTTTTTCTTTTCAATATTTCGCTCAAAAAGAAAGCTTCTTCAGGAAAAAATTTTTTAATATTTTTGAAAACAAAAAAAATTATTAACAAATTGAAAAAATGTTTCAAAACATTTGACAAAAACATATAAAATATTTTTTCATACATACATACAAAAATTTTAAAATTTTCAAATATTCAAACATACAAAAACAAGGAAACGGAAATAACAAATAAATAACAAATAACAAATTCTCTCTTATGAAATGATTATAACAAATTATGTGTCTTTTTAATTAAGTACCTATAATTCTGAGCTAAATTGTCTGTGTCTGTCTTGAAATTTATTCTCCTTACATTTGGTACATTAACAATTTCTAACATTTCTAACATATAACGTCTCTTGTAGTTTTTTTCTATATCTAATACTGATGTTTCATCAAACTTTGGATAATGATTATATTTCTTACAATGTGAAGATAAGGATGTCTTCTGTGTTGAAATATTCCTATATTTTTGGTCACACCTGTGACCAGCTAATCTCGTTTTAAGTTTATTTTTTGTTGTCCCAATATAAACTTCGTCACAGTTCACCTGGTCATTTCCTCCACAGGGTATCCTGTATGGAGTATATCAGATATTTCCATTTTTCCTATTTTATCCTTCATATTGCTAAATAATTTATTTAATGTGTTATGTGTTTTGTGTGCAATTATATATTTATCTGTGTCATATATTTTACACTTTCTTAATCTCTCTGATATTCCAGGGACATAAGTTAATGATTTATAATTTCTTGGCTCTGCCGTAGAATTTCCTAAATTATGCCTATAACTACCATATTGTCTAATTAATCTGCTAGTTAATTCTACTGGAAAATCATTGTCATTAAGTATATCTCTTATTGTATCCCTATTCTTCAAATGAAATTCTCTATCACTTATAGTCAATATTCTGTCTATCATATTTTTCGCTGTGTTTATTATCATTTTCCTTGAATGTTTTGAATAAAAATTAATAATTCTTCCAGAAGATGTTAGTTTCTTATACCAATCAAATACTAACTTATTTTTCTTCCTTATTATCAATATATCTAAATATGGAAGTCTAGATTCTAATTCTCTTTCAATCGTAAATTTAATATCGGGATGGAAACCATTCAATTCTGACGAAATATCATCCACTGTATCTTCTGAAGTTATGCAAAATAAATCATCCACATATTTTGTGATTATCTTAGGTTTAATATGCATTTTACTAATACATGAATTTAGTAATTCCTCCATCACAATATCAGCTATAAATGGAGATGCTGGAGAGCCCATAGGGAGGCCCTCCTTCTGTTGATATATCCTATTATCAAATTGAAAATACCTATTGTCTTCAATGCAAAACTTAAGAATACGTAAAAATAATTCCTTCTCAATATTCGTATTTTGTTCTATTATCTGCCATTTTTCCTCTATAATACTTAAAGCTAAACCAACAGGAATACTTGGAAAAAGTGAAACTACATCAAATGAAAACAATCTATCATTATCTTGTATATTTATTCTCTTGGTTTTATCCTTAAATTCCAACGAATTTTTAATATTATATATTGATTGTCCTGTTATCACCTTAAGAATATTCATTATATACTTGCACAGTCCATAGGCCGGGGAATTAATGCAAGAGCAAATAGGCCTTAAAGGAAAATTCTGTTTATGGATCTTAGGTACTCCATACAGCTTTGAAGAATTTGATACATTAGTCTTAAGTCTATTTCTTTCCATTACTGAAATAATTTCTTTTTTAAAAAGTTCATCAACTAAAAAATTGTTTGTTTTTTGCAGTTTAGTAGTCGGATCCTTATTCAATATTGAGTATTTAGCAGAATCGTTAAGAATGTCTTTTATTCTCGAATTATAATCGTCTCTGCTCATAGCAACAGTAACATTACCCTTATCAGCATTAACAATTAATATGTTCCTATTAGTACTCAAAAATTTTTTAGCGGTTTTTACTTTATCTAATATAAAAATATCCCTTGCTGTAGGTCTAATATTGCTAATGTGCCTATCAATCATCATTGTTAGTTTTGTCCGCGCTACTTCCTGGTCCTCTTTTTCTTTTATAGTCTGAATCAAATCATCTCCTTCTGAGATTACCTTCATTATAGGAAAATTTTTCTTTTCAAGTGGTTATGCAAATTTCTGTCCTAGAGAAAGAATCCACTTAACATCCCCTGGAATATCTATGTCAGTCTTATTAACAAACCATTCTTCATTAACCTTAATTCCTAACTCCTTTCTTTGAATATCAGAAAGATTCTTAAATTTCTTCCTATGTGTTTCGTTAATCTTTTTTTCAAAAATATAAGTTAGTCTATCTATACATTCTAATAATTCTGTTATCTCATTTAATGTCATATGTCCTTCCATATTATATATTAACATCTCTATGTTCCTATTTAAAATTTTTAGTATGTCATGTTGTTTCCTAATTGCTAAATTTAACATTCTTTTGTGTAAATCTTTTGTGTACCTCTCAATAGTGAGTTGATATTTGGGAATTTTTTTATTATTAAAAATGTTAACTAAATTATTTGTTGAGTTCCTAATAAATTTTGGTGTAATGGCAGCTTTTCTACATCTTATCAAAAACGTAATGGACGCTTTTGCTCTTACAATTTTGTCCATGGTTGCCTTGTATTTGTTGATAATTGTTGCAATGGAATTATTTTTCTTGAATTTCCTGTAGCAAATCATCGATTTTGAATTTTGATTTTTCTACTGCTTCTGAAACTTGCTCACAAATGTTTTTTATAAATCTTTTTATCTAAATTCACTATTATGTAATGTACACCTTTATATTGATTTCTTCTTGATTGTTTTTTTTATTTTTTCTTTTATAATTATTTGATAATTTTTATATTTATAATTTATTTATAATTATAATTTTATAATTTTAAATAGGAACATAGAGATGTTAATATATAATATGGAAGGACATTTGACATTAGATGAGATAACAGAATTATTAGAATGTATAGATAGACTAACTTATATTTTTGAAAAAAAGATTAACGAAACACATAGGAAGAAATTTAAGAATCTTTCTTATATTCAAAGAAAGGAGTTAGGAATTAAGGTTAATGAAGAATGGTTTGTTAATAAGACTGACATAGATATTCCAGGGGATGTTAAGTGGATTCTTTCTCTAGGACAGAAATTTGCATTACCACTTGAAAAGAAAAATTTTCCTATAATGAAGGTAATTTCAGAAGGAGATGATTTGATTCAGACTATAAAAGAAAAAGAGGACCAGGAAGTAGCGCGGACAAAACTAACAATGATGATTGATAGGCACATTAGCAATATTAGACCTACAGCAAGGAATATTTTTATATTAGATAAAGTAAAAACCGCTAAAAAATTTTTGAGTACTAATAGGAACATATTAATTGTTAATGCTGATAAGGGTAATGTTACTGTTGCTATGAGCAGAGACGATTATAATTCGAGAATAAATGACATTCTTAACGATTCTGCTAAATACTCAATATTGAATAAGGATCCGACTTTTATATGTGTTTGTCAAATGTTTTGAAACATTTTTTTCAATTTGTTAATAATTTTTTTTGTTTTCAAAAATATAAAAATTTTTTTCCTGAAGAAGCTTTCCAAAGGAAAGCGAAATATTGAAAAGAAAAAAATATATAAAAAAAGATCTTAAAAAAGAAAAAAGATATTTATTAAAGATAAAAAAGATCGTTTAAAAAACTATAAAAATTATCAAATAATTATAAAAGAAAAAATAAAAAAAACAATCAAAAAGAAATCAATATAAAGGTGTACATTACATAATAATGAATTTAGATAAAAAGATTTATAAAAAACATTTGTGAGCAAGTTTCAGAAGCAGTAGAAAAATCAAAATTCAAAATCGATGATTTGCTACAGGAAATTCAAGAAAAATAATTTCATTGCAGCAGTTATCAAGAAATACAAGGCAACCATGGACAAAATTGTAAGAGCAAAAGCGTCCATTACGTTTTTGATAAGATATAGAAAAGCTGCCATTACACCAAAATTTATTAGGAACTCAACAAATAATTTAGTTAACATTTTTAATAATAAAAAAATTCCCAAATATCAAAACACTATTGAGAGGTACACAAAAGAATGTTAAATTTAGCAATTAGGAAACAACATGACATACTAAAAATTTTAAATAGGAACATAGAGATGTTAATATATAATATGGAAGGACATTTGACATTAGATGAGATAACAGAATTATTAGAATGTATAGATAAACTAACTTATATTTTTGAAAAAAAGATTAACGAAACACATAGGAAGAAATTTAAGAATCTTTCTGATATTGAAAGAAAAAAATTAGACTGGGCGACGCTCCTGAATATCTGTGTAGGAAAATAGAATATGTTGGAGATGTACAACCTTATGAATTAAGAAATTCCGATAATTTTGGAGTACAACGGATGACTTCAACGGATGATCACTATTCTATAAAAAGCTATATAATACAATACCGAATAATTTGAAAATAGAAAGAAATACTAACATATATAAAAAGGAAATTGTGAAATTTGTGAGTAATATTGTTTGATTTTTAAGATTAAATACTGTATATAAAGTATAAAGTATTTGTAATACTAATAATAATAATAATAAAAAATAAATAAATTTTTTCTTTTTTAAGATCTTTTTTTATATATTTTCTCTTTTCAATATTTCGCTTTCCTTTGGAAAGCTTCTTCAGGAAAAAATTTTTTATATTTTTGAAAACAAAAAAAAAAAAATTATTAACAAATTGAAAAAATGTTTTAAAACATTTGACAAAAACATATAAAAGTCGGATCCTTATTCAATATTGAGTATTTAGCAGAATCGTTAAGAATGTCATTTATTCTCGAATTATAATCGTCTCTGCTCATAGCAACAGTAACATTACCCTTATCAGCATTAACAATTAATATGTTCCTATTAGTACTCAAAAATTTTTTAGCGGTTTTTACTTTATCTAATATAAAAATATCCCTTGCTGTAGGTCTAATATTGCTAATGTGCCTATCAATCATCATTGTTAGTTTTGTCCGCGCTACTTCCTGGTCCTCTTTTTCTTTTATAGTCTGAATCAAATCATCTCCTTCTGAAACTACCTTCATTATAGAAAAATTTTTCTTTTCAAGTGGTAATGCAAATTTCTGTCCTAGAGAAAGAATCCACTTAACATCCCCTGGAATATCTATGTCAGTCTTATTAACAAACCATTCTTCATTAACTTTAATTCCTAACTCCTTTCTTTGAATATAAGAAAGATTCTTAAATTTCTTCCTATGTGTTTCGTTAATCTTTTTTTCAAAAATATAAGTTAGTCTATCTATACATTCTAATAATTCTGTTATCTCATCTAATGTCAAATGTCCTTCCATATTATATATTAACATCTCTATGTTCCTATTTAAAATTATAAAATTATAATTATAAATAAATTATAAATATAAAAATTATCAAATAATTATAAAAGAAAAAATAAAAAAAACAATCAAGAAGAAATCAATATAAAGGTGTACATTACATAATAGTGAATTTAGATAAAAAGATTTATAAAAAACATTTGTGAGCAAGTTTCAGAAGCAGTAGAAAAATCAAAATTCAAAATCGATGATTTGCTACAGGAAATTCAAGAAAAATAATTCCATTGCAACAATTATCAACAAATACAAGGCAACCATGGACAAAATTGTAAGAGCAAAAGCGTCCATTACGTTTTTGATAAGATGTAGAAAAGCTGCCATTACACCAAAATTTATTAGGAACTCAACAAATAATTTAGTTAACATTTTTAATAATAAAAAAATTCCCAAATATCAACACACTATTGAGAGGTACACAAAAGATTTACACAAAAGAATGTTAAATTTAGCAATTAGGAAACAACATGACATACTAAAAATTTTAAATAGGAACATAGAGATGTTAATATATAATATGGAAGGACATTTGACATTAGATGAGATAACAGAATTATTAGAATGTATAGATAGACTAACTTATATTTTTGAAAAAAAGATTAACGAAACACATAGGAAGAAATTTAAGAATCTTTCTGATATTCAAAGAAAGGAGTTAGGAATTAAGGTTAATGAAGAATGGTTTGTTAATAAGACTGACATAGATATTCCAGGGGATGTTAAGTGGATTCTTTCTCTAGGACAGAAATTTGCATTACCACTTGAAAAGAAAAATTTTTCTATAATGAAGGTAGTTTCAGAAGGAGATGATTTGATTCAGACTATAAAAGAAAAAGAGGACCAGGAAGTAGCGCGGACAAAACTAACAATGATGATTGATAGGCACATTAGCAATATTAGACCTACAGCAAGGGATATTTTTATATTAGATAAAGTAAAAACCGCTAAAAAATTTTTGAGTACTAATAGGAACATATTAATTGTTAATGCTGATAAGGGTAATGTTACTGTTGCTATGAGCAGAGACGATTATAATTCGAGAACAAATGACATTCTTAACGATTCTGCTAAATACTCAATATTGAATAAGGATCCGACTTTTATATGTTTTTGTCAAATGTTTTAAAACATTTTTTCAATTTGTTAATAATTTTTTTTTTTTGTTTTCAAAAATATAAAAAATTTTTTCCTGAAGAAGCTTTCCAAAGGAAAGCGAAATATTGAAAAGAGAAAATATATAAAAAAAGATCTTAAAAAAGAAAAAATTTATTTATTTTTTATTATTATTATTATTAGTATTACAAATACTTTATACTTTATATACAGTATTTAATCTTAAAAATCAAACAATATTACTCACAAATTTCACAATTTCCTTTTTATATATGTTAGTATTTCTTTCTATTTTCAAATTATTCGGTATTGTATTATATAGCTTTTTATAGAATAGTGATCATCCGTTGAAGTCATCCGTTGTACTCCAAAATTATCGGAATTTCTTAATTCATAAGGTTGTACATCTCCAACATATTCTATTTTCCTACACAGATATTCAGGAGCGTCGCCCAGTCTAATTTTTTTTATATTAAAACAGTGCATTTAGTTCAAGTCTCTGTCGTACGTTCATCTATGTGAGTGCATTTAGCATTGCATAAATAGATGTATATATGCTACACTCGAGGATACTACGAAGCGCCTTATTCTGTAACTTTTGCATTCTTTCCAGTTGTGAATCCAAACAGAAAGTATATAAAATCGTCGAACCATATTCAAAATGCGGTTTTATCATTGCATTATAAATATTCATTGCGGTTATTGTTGAAATATTTTTCCTAATCCGTTTAAAAAAACCAAATTTCTTGCCTATTTTTCTACACATATAATCAATATGATCTTTAAAATTCAGTTCTTTGTCAGTTATAAAACCAAGATACTTTGTTTTTAACTTTTTCTATAATTTCATTATTAATTTTAAATACTAAATCGCTAGTCATATTTATTTCAATTAATTTTGTCTTAATTTCATTTAACTTTAATTTGTTCATATTTAGCCATTTATTAATTTTTTTAACGTCATGCATCAATTTATTTCTGCACTCTTCTTCCGTTTGTGCGATGGAATATACTAAAATATCATCCGCATATAACATTATAGAACAATTTTCTATAATATTTGGTATATCGTTTATATATATAATGAACATTAATGCACCAAGAATTGAACCCTGGGGGACACCATAGTCGTTTTTTTGTTAATTTGATTTGGCTCCGTTTACTTCGTAATGTGTCTTCTATTTTCAAGAGACGATTTAAACCAATTCAAATCAACACCTTGTGTACAGTACATATATAATTTTTTTATCATTGTCTCTTTCAAATTTGAAAAATGCTCGTTTAAAATCTAAAAATATTGCCACAATTTTATGCTTTTTTTCCTATATTTTTCCATTCGCTGTTTCACATGATAATTTTTTCCGAACATTAGATTGATACCTTGATAGTAAATTATTGTCTTCCATATATTTTTCCAATTGTATTTTTACAACTTTTTGCGAAATTTGTCGAATATTTTCAGGGTATTAATTGGTCTAAATTCATCACATTTATTAGTTTTGCCCATTTGTCAGGAAAAACCTCTGTTTTCATTGAATTATTTATTATCTTTAATAAAATTATCCACTCCAATTTTGTAGAATAATCTTTATCGATATCTTTGTGTAGTCAGGCTTATTTTTAATTTCTTTTATTATATTTTTTAATTCAAGTAATGTTATGGTCTAAATTTAAAAATTTTATTTATCAACGGTATTTGGTTTATATATTTTACATTTGTGATTGATTCTCTTACCAACTTAATACTGTCTATAAAGTAATTATTAAAATGACTAGCAATTTGATTATTATTATATTCAATTTGATTAAATATTACCGACGTTATCACATTTGTATGTTTTTTTAGAACTAGTTTTTTTATCTCTCTCGCCTTTGGTCTTTGGCATTATTTATTTGATCGTTCATATATTTATTTTTTTCATTCTCTATTTTTGTCTTATATACATTTCGTATAGCCCTGTAGTTTGATCCTTTTCATTGCACTCATTTGGCGGTTATACCATTTATTAACATTATTTTGCTCAAAACATTTACCGAAAAAATTTATATTTTCATTGACATCCTTAATATCCTAATATCTTATTACTGTTCTTTATTCTCTATTAAATGAGTCCTTATATTTTAATATCTCTACTTCTTTGCTGTTTGGCCGTTTAACATCCTCATGCTCGCTTTCGATAAAAATGCCTATAATCTCATGGTCCGATATTTTATTTGTGTTACTATTTTGTACTAATATATTATTACTATTTGTAATTACGTAGTCAATTATGGCGCTAGTTAATACATGTTCAATTCTGAACAAAGAAGACGACAGATAACAACATCGAACAAGGTCAACGTTATCAGTACGCATTTCTTCAATTATCTCATAAATTAGGGAAAACCTTAAATAACCCTAAATAAACAATAATCAACAAAAACATATTTTCCCAACAAAGGAAATAAGAATTTATCTTTATTATAAATAGTTGTTAAGTAACAATGGTAGAGTAGTCTTAAGAAGGTTTGAATAAAACATACACGATTCGGTGTAGTAAGAAAAAATAAAATTCTTTTTGATTCATTCCTATTACAAGGAATTAACTCGCTTGTATTTTCTGTTACTCTAGTGAAATTGTTTACAATCTGCTGTACTCCGTTGTAATTTAACCTCCTTTCAGTTTGACGTTTGTAGAAACTCTCTTTTGGCCAGTCAATATTGACGTCTCCCGCTATTTAAATGTCACAGTTTTGTTTACAAATTTCCTTTAAGACTTCTCCGAAGACATAAAATTCCGATGGCTGGCTACTTGGTGATCTGTAAACTGCCGCAATACTCATATGGATTTGTTTATATTCGGCTGTACACACCAGTATCCAAAATTTTCAGTCCTCTACTTTTTTTAAATATTTTACTACATTCCAATGTTTCTTAAAATATATGATAACTCCTTCTGTACGAGCATAATTTGAAAATGTTACCTCTTGATTATAGTCTTCTAATGTTATTTCCTCCTCTCTAATATCTTCCGTTAGATGTGTTTCGGACAATATAATAGATTTGGGATTTTCCGTTTCTGCCAATATTTCAATTTGATTAAAATTATTTCTTAGCCCTAGTATGTTTGTGTAAATTGCCCTTATATTCTTTGGTTGTTAACTTGTGAAACCCATCTTTCTTTTTTTGCTTTTTAGCTTATTCTGATAAACCGGACATTTTTTATCACTCGTTAAATGATTTACATCCAAACTCATATTTAGTTTATTATTTACACGTACACAATTTATACATTTTATAATCGTATCATTTTTGCATTCAATATACTTATGATTTCCATGGCACTTAAAGAAAGTTTCATCATTTTTGCACAACCTTTGCATATGAAATATTGAAGTATATCAGTTCCATTAACTACTATGCATCGTTCCCATTCTATGTTTACTTTTTGCTCATTAATTAATTTTGTATATGTTTGACTATCCGTTGCTATTTTCGCGTTATGAATTACTCGATCATTCCTTTTGTATTCATATGTTTTTATTACGTTAATATTACTATCCTTCAAGAACGTATTTTGTTTCTTTAGTTTTTCAATTATTTCTATTTCTGAATATTTAAAACTCATACTTTATATCAACGTTTAGATCTTTTGGATTAGGTAATTTTATTCCATAGTTTTCCCTCATTTCAGTCGGTATTGCATTTTTTATCTTTTCTCTTTCCTCATTATTCTCAGTTTGTATGATCACTGTGCCATTTTTACGGTTTTTTACATTAGTTATCTTTAAATTTCCAGGGTTCACTTTTTTTATTAAGTTCCTCTCTTGTTTTCTTACCATCCTGTTTTTCCTTTGGTTTAACGATTATTGGGATTTGTCTATTTAAGTTGGGCAACTCTATTGTTTTTTTAACTGTCTCTGAGTATGACACTTGTTTTTCTTTTTTGACACTTTTTTCGTTTATTACTTTTTTAATTTCATTGCACATCTATGTATTGTTCTCTTGTATTAAGCTACATATTCTGTTGTTATTTTCCTGATCGTTTACAGCACCACATAATTTTCTTATTTCTCGCATATTTAAATACAAAATTTTTGCGCTTCATACAATTTGTTTAGTCTTTCATTGTATCTTCTTCAATAGCTTGAAGTAGGTGCTTAATTTCGCGCTTATTTTCTTTTAGTGCCTCTTTAAATTCTTCCTTATATTCACGCAAATTCTTCTTATTTTTCTTTACATTCTCTTGAACATCACCGAGTACCCAATCCACATTATGTATATATTGGAGTCAATCGTCACACATAAAACGTATAAAACTGCCAGATTATATTCAAAATCTATTCCAGCTATAACAATTGTTTTTTCAAAGATCTTTTGCTTTGTACAAACTTTCTAATAAAATCCGCCGTTTTTAAGGATTAAAATTTGAAATTTAAAAGTACTCTCATAGACTCTTTTTATCATTTACAGTTGTGCACTAAGTTTCATGACAACAATTCTTCACTATATTGAAAAGATTTGCTTATTAACTCTTGTTCATAAGATAAGTTCAAATGGAAATATTTTTTGCCAAATCGCTTAAATGTTTTCGTCTTGTGAGAGATAACAAACTTTTAACTTAACTTATATATATTACCTATAATATCGCCTAGTTTTAATACTTTAAAATTTTAGAAAATTTTAGTTCACTATAATCATAATAAAGTTTTTAACCCACCGATGACTGGCCTTCAAATAGTGAAAGGGTAGATAAGAGACCTATAAAAAATTGTAAGGTATTTTTTTGATAGGGTGTGTCTTAACTTTGGTAATAAAGTGCTACAAAAACTTTTTTTTTCAAACGCTGGGATTTATTATTAAAATATTTAAGAAATTGAAATGAATCACTGTTATAAAGCAATACGTTCTGGTTTAACGCTCGCGTCCGCATTTCACACGACCCCACCGACATGAAGGCAGCTTTGCTGGAGGTGCAACAGAAGGTGTAGCAGAGCATAAAGTATTTATGCTCTT
This sequence comes from Trichopoda pennipes, assembly GCA_030448955.1. Taxonomy (NCBI): domain Eukaryota; kingdom Metazoa; phylum Arthropoda; class Insecta; order Diptera; family Tachinidae; genus Trichopoda; species Trichopoda pennipes. Next base: position 138,976 of record JASKUP010000097.1, read on the forward strand.
ATGGCTATGGTGCTCTTTTCACACTAAAAGCAGCACTTCGTAATTTTATGACAAGAAATTTGAATTTTTATGTGATAATGGTACGAATTTTATTGAAGCACTGATATAAATTCTCAAAAATGATTTTATTAAAAGTTTTACTAGTTAATGACTTGGAATTTTAATCCGCAGGCTCTCCTTATATGGGCAGTGCTTGGGAACGCTTCGTCCGTTCAACAAAATATTGCCCTCCAGAGCTCTAAGTGACCAACTGTTATTAAGTAAGCTGCTGGAAGCGGAAAATATAAATTTAGGTCGCTCGCCTAGGTTCCGATATATTATATAACTAAAGAAGCTATATTCTAACCATTGTCTAGTGGGTAGCTCCAATGGTTTTAAGCCCTCATAGATCTTCAGTAAAGGTTGTATAGTCTTGAATCAAAATTGGCTTTTTTCATAACGGTCGGATTTGGTCTTCTTTTATTGTTATGACAGAACGATTCAGAAGGGTGAATTTTTTTTTCTGTATCGGCCGGACATTTTAGTCACTTACCTGGGTACCACCTTCTGTCGCTTTTTAATTTACGTACCAGTGCACATATGACCCTGAAATTAGCTACCTCTGGGTTAAATTTAAGATCAGGACATATCTCTTGCATTTCAGGTTTCTCTTGAGAAATCCGAACGCGGGAAGGGATAAAACTTAGCTAGCTTCGAGTCTTTTTCCGACTTCATATCAAAGATCCTCGAAAGTTGCCGAAAACAGTGAAATTGGTGTTGCTGGTGATTTCAATGTCCACAACTGGTCTTGGCCTCGCCATTTAGACCGTACAACTACAGACGGCCAGTATGTTGAGTTATTTGCCGCGCACAACCACATTGTCCAATACCCTCGACCTTTTTCTAACTTCACATCCCCAAAAGTATGAAATTACTGTTTGTGCACCTCTCGGCAACTCCGATCACTGTATATCTCCGCCTCCTTTTCATATTCGGAGCTTCAAACGTTTAAAGTATATTTATGAGAAGGCTCGTTCGGCTGAGCTCAACGAGTTTTTTAGACAATTTAATTCGAAACTTTGTTTCTTGGACAAAAGTTTCGATGCCATGGCGGAAATGGTTGTAAACATTATTTTGTTTGGAATGAAAACTTGTTCCATCCAAAAAAAATTTCGATTAAAACCGGATCGAGATCTTGGTTTAATCAGACGTGCAAAAATGCAGTCAGATCGAAAGAGGAAGCATTCAGTATCTGGCGTAGAAACAAAAACCGAGATATTACCCAGAAGGGTGAGATCTTCGTTTGCCAATTTACTAAGGTGCGAAAAAAACCTATACGAATAGCGCCTTCGTGCTGAGGTTCTTGCTACTCCTAGTGGTAGCAAAAATTTTTGGTAATTTGTTAAAAGAGAAAGGGATAATGCTAGTTCTTCAATTCCGACCCTTTTAAAGAATGATCAAATATTCAATTACCCGATAGATAAAGTTAATCATTTGGCTGATATATTTGCAAATAATTCTTATTTGCCGGAAAGCAGTCAACCACAGCCAGAGCTCCACAGAGTATCCATTACTATGCCAAAGATATTTTTTTCGATCTCGAGCGGTTAAAAAGGTTTTATCTGATCTCAATATCAACAAGTCCCCTGGGCCGGATGTGATACCAGCACTGGTCTTGAAACAGTGCTCTTCGACGCTAGCGCGTCCGTCCCCTTTTAGCACATTGAACCAAGTCGATCACTTTCCAAAGTGCTGGAAAGTTGCTAATGTAACGCCGATCCCCAAAAAGGGAGAGGCTAACACTCCTGAAAATGACCGCCCAATTGCAATTTATTCTGCACTTTCTAAAGTATTTGAAAGTATGATTAATTTCCATCTAGTGAGATACCTGGAGTCAAACAGCTTGCTTGGTGACCGACGGTATGGTTTCCGTAAGGGGCGCTCTACGGGCGACTTGCTAGCCTTTCTGTCTGAGCAATGGTGTAAATCCATACATCACATCGGAGAAAGTAAGGTGGTGGCTCTAGATATTTCCAAAGCATTCGATAGAGTGGGGCATAACGCACTTCTATTAAAACTTGCTGCTTTTGGTGTCGGTGATGATTTCTCTAGATTTATATCTAGTTTTTTTTTCGAAATCACACTATACAAGTTGTTATAGATGGGACCTCATCAGACGAGTTCATGATTAATTCAGGGGTACCGCAAGGCTCCGTTCTTTCTCCTACCCTATTTCTTCTTTTTCTAAACGACCTTGTTTGTCGAACTTTCAACCCTGTATATTCTTTTGCCTATGACAGCGCCATTTGTCACTCGTATTCATTTCGTAATATACCAGGCCATTTGCAGGTTAGTTCTAAAAGGCAGAACATGAATGATACCCTTAATCACGATCTCGCGACAATCTTGGAATGGGGTCGTGTGAATAGAGCAGATTTTAATGCTCGTAAGACGCAATGTTGCCTGCTAACGCATAGATCTGCGTTCGGTAGTGGTGCTGCATCTGTAACTATGGATGATATAGATATTACGGAGTCGGAAGCTCTTGATGTTCTTGGCATGAAAATTCAGTGTGATGTTCGATGGACTAAACACATTTTTCAGGTTTCTGAAGAAGCTTTCAAGTGCCTCGGTTTTCTAAAACGGTGTAAAAGATACTTCACTCCATACGATCTTCTTACTATTTGTTCAACCGAGTTTGACCGGCTGTAGAGAGGCCAGCAAGCGGCGTATGACATCGGCATATTTTTAAGTTTTGGGTTTTTATTTCTTTTGTGTTATGTATAACTTACATTTTTATATTATAGTTGAGTAGTAATCCAGCAGCCATTGAAGGCGATTGGCATTTAATAAAATAGCCTTGGAGGCCAGTTTTAATTTTACAAAAAAAAAACTACATTTGGCCAATTCTACAATTCTATATTTTGTCCTTCGATACCTCCTAGAATAGACTAGCAGTGGAGTAAACTAGCGCCACCCTGTGGTTTTGGAAACCACAAGCAACCATCAGATAAAAAGAAAGCCGAAGCAGATTGTGCGTACCGGACGAGTGCAGCTTATTGGGTCTTCTTCAAAGTAAACCAGGGTTTGCCACCACATTTCACATCAAACGCTAAGGGACAGTACCAATAGAGCAGAACATTAAAATCAATTTATGTGTATGTATGGTGATATTAAGCATTCTGTGTGTTTTTCTATTGCATAAAAAATAAATGAAAAAACTAAAATAGACAATATAAAAGAGTTTTTTAACTTTCACAAAAACAACAAAAAATTTAAAAGTAACGATAACTTAAAAATGAAGAACTTTTGAAATTTTGCAGAAACAGAAAAAAAAACAAATATCATCAATATATACGTATGCATACATAAAAGTACATAGACACCGTATCATTTTTCTTACTCTACTTTATAATTTCTTATTTACTTCGAGTGATTCTCTTTAAGAATAAAATCGTATTTACAAAGAGCACAAAATTGAAGAGTAATTTAAAAACCAATCACCCTATCATTTTTCGTACTCCACTTTATAAATTCTTATTTATTCTTATTGTTCAGTAATAAATATAAATAAAATTACGGCAAAGAAAAAAAACACCATTTGGTAGATCAACAGTGGATAACATAAGTTTTTGGAGGGGGCGCGCAGTCAAACATTTGAAGCCAAGTCAAGTTTTGAAGCGCGAGAATCTAACTTTGGTTGGTAACTATAAGGACCCGCAGCCATCACCGCAAAAAATACGTTTTCCACTTTGGTTTCTGAATCTAAAGATTTAGCTTTAGAAGAGCAGATAAAAAAGTTTTGGGATATTGAAGAGATTAATTTAAATAACTCAGTATCAGAAGCTGCGAAAATCATTTCATATCAACAACCAGCAGAGGTCGCGACGGTAGATATGTTGTACGCTTGCCCTTTAAAGAGGAATTTCCTGGCGACGTTTTTTAGGGTTCTTCCAGACATATGGCTTTAGCTCAATACCACCGTTTGGAACACTCTCTTAATAAGAATCCCGAGTTAAAACAGCAATATATAGATGTTCTACAAGAATATTATGATTTGGATCATATGGAACCGGTCACCAACATGTAACCTAAGGCCGAACAAATATTAAGTTTTTATTTACCTCATCATGCAGTGGTAAGACCACAGGGTAAGTCCACTAAGATACGGGTAGTTTTCAACGCCTCAAAGAAAACTACCAGCGGTTTTTCGTTAAATGATATTCTTCACAAAGGTCTGACGCTTCAAAAGGATTTAGCACAAATAGTGCTATGTTGGAGAAACTATCAATACGTATTTACAGGCAATATCGAAAAAATGTACCGCCAAATTTTAATACACCAAGCAGACAGGGCGTATCAGCGGGTTTTGTTTCGCCCCAAAGGCGACAATGAGGTTAAAACTTTTCAGTTAAAAACTATCACATTTGGCATTAATTGTGCGCCTTTTTTGGCAATCCGGACACTTCTTAAGTTAGGCCAAGACTGCGAGGCTATTTACTCTAGAGCATCCGAGATTCTTAAGAACGAAACTTACGTTGACGATATCCTTTCCGGTGGACATACGTTGGAAGAAACTACGGACAAATAACATCAAACCATAAAGGCCTTAGCTTCTGTAGGATTTCCCCTAAAGAAACTTACGGCGAACAATAAAATTTTGCTTCATCACTTGCCCCTGGAAGATCCTCTGGACGAAGAGTTTTTAAAGTTTGATACTTCCAGAACAATGAAAACCTTGAGAATTTACTGGAATGCCTTGTCAGATACGTTTTATTACATCCTTACCCCAATTAAAATACAACCATCAACAACAAAAAAACAAATAATATTATTAGTAATAGCTAAGCTATTTGACCCAATTGGTTGATTAGGTCCAATTGTTTTCATCGTCACACTTTTAATGCAGGACTTATGGCAAGATAAAGCTGGGTGGGATGAAGTTGTTTCAACAAAGCCAAGCACATATCAACAAATATTCTTGTTAAATGGAACAGGTTTCTTGAAAATCTTCCTAAAATATCATCTCTGCAGATTCCTAGATGGGTAAGCTTTTCCCCTACGCATTGTACCGAGATACACGGATTCTGCGACGCTTCTGAGAAGGCATACTGTGGTGCAGTATATATGAGGACAATAGCTCCGAACGGCGAAATTAAAATCAACTTACTTGTAGCAAAAACTAGGGTAGCCCCATTCCAGAAAATTACCATACCCAAACTGGAATTATGTGGCGCAGTGTTACTTACAAAACTTGTAGAAAAGATAACTACTAACTCCCAATATGATTACCAGCTGTACATGTGGACCGATTCGTCAATATTACTTGGATGGCTACAAAAATCGCCAGAGTCGTTAAAAGCATGGTGCTCCGCACAGTCAGTCAAAAATATTGGAAACACGTTCAAACTGTTGATAACCCTGCTGACCTGGGTACACGTGGTTGTTATCCGCAAGAACTAGCCGAGAGTAGATTGTGGTGGCATGAACCCGACTGGCTTCCTCAGTCCGCTGAGTTTTGGCTTAAGCCACGTACGTTTGACCCCACAAGTTTAGAAGTAAAGGAAGGTAATACGATAAATCCGGAGTTGGTATTCCCTCAAGCGAGTTACTGTGCAAACCTTCAAGTGGATACAATTCAGGGAACTTCAAAAATATCCGAAGTAGCCGTTGACGTTTTAGAAGAATTTTCATCACTCGACCTAGCGCTCAGAGTTATTTGTTATCGCTTTCGAATTATCAATCGTATTCTCAAACGACCGTTTTGCACAGAAGGATTTATAACCACAGAAGAATGTCGTTTTGTAAAAAATCGGTTAATTCTACTTGCTCAAAAGATCCACTTTTCCAAAGAATATAGCCGTCTACTGAATCAAAAGGCACTTAAACAGAAAAGCTGACTCCTTTTACTTTCTCCGTTTATCGACAAAGATGGTCTACTTCGAGCAGGCGGCAGGATCAATAATTCAGGGTTGAGCTACGAAGAGCGTCATCCAGTTATAATCCCGGACAAATCACGCTTTACTGTACTTTGTGTTGAATATACCCATCGAATTTAACTGCATTCAGAACTCCAAGTAATGTTACGTGCTATACGACAAGGGTTCTATATACCTAGAGTCACAAATCTTATTAGAAAGTGCATTCGTGGATGCGTTACCTTCAAGCAAAAATTTCAGCACCAGACAATGGCCGCACTTCCTCCTGAAAGTGTAACTTTTTTACTGCCATTTGCTTACACTGGAGTAGATTTTGCTGCGCCTTTCTTCATAAAATCGTTCAACCTCCAAAATGCCAAATTACTAAAAGGCTATGCAGCAATCTTCGTTTGTTTCTCAACCAGAGCAGTGCACTTGGAGGCTTGCTCTGAACTTCCAACAGATGCTTTTATGGCCTGCTTTGACAGATTTGTCGGACGCCCCCAAGACGATGTTTTCAGACAATGGTCGAAATTTTCTGGGCGCCAGTTATGTCCTACTAAAAAATCATAATGCTTTTCTGAAAACTACAGAAAAATCGCTAGTTGAAAAATATAACTCTCATGGTTTCAAATGGTCGGTCATACCTCCATATGCACCTCACATGGGCGGTCTTTGGGAGGCTGCCGTCAAAAGTATGAAAACTCACCTGAAAAAAGTTTCAAAAAACCTCAACTTTACCTTCGAAGAATTCGCGACATTGTCAATCAAAATAGAAGCTATACTAAACTCGCGTCCGATGTCTCCAATGACTCAAAGCCCTAACGAACTTCTGCCTTTGACTCCCGGTTATTTCCTCCGTGGCGGACCGCTCATCGCACCCCCGGAAGCTCCAGAATAAATCACACAAAAATTTAACTTTTTTAAAAAGATATGAACGCATGAAGGTCCTTCAGCACAGGTTCGCACGCAGATGGAAAAACGAATAGATCACTGAGTTACAACGTAAATATAAGTGGGGAATCGAGCAATGAAATCTAAAGAACGGTGGCGTATTTAGCTATATTGATTTCCTAGAGCATCGGCGCAATGTAGGATGTATTTCACTGTTTTATCGTTACTACAATAGTTAGTACTTTAACGAAATTAGGGAACTTGATTCCGAAACTCGTACATTTATGCGTTTGACTCGATTTTCTTTGAGAGCGTATCCATTTGTCATCGATTGGCGAGTGAAGCGCACATTACATGGAAAATTCGTTCATATGTGGAATAAACTTCATTCAGAGGTCTTTCCTGTCACTTTCAATGTGGGAAAATTCAAATCGAATGTCCACAAAGACTATTTTCTCTTTCCTCCTCCCCATAACTTATTTTCCTAGTTCTGGTACAATGCATTGCATGAATACGGGTGATCCCCTGAGTACTGGTCCGTGCGAAAAAAAGTATGTATTATTTGGAAAAAAAATGACAATATATGCCATATCACTCTTAATGGTTTGAGAACAAAATGCTGACTTAATTGTTGCAGTTGATCCTTCTTTAACGGGTACGGGGAGGTTATTAAGACAAAAAATGAACAAGTTAGAAGTGCAAAAGTGCTAATGGCCTATAGTACCTAGGAAACGCTTGTCGTTAAGCTTGCAGTTTAGACTCCCAACCAGAATTTCCCGATGAAGACACTTTTCGTCAAATTGCGGGACCCATGTTGCCACCACTGACGAAAACCGATAAATGATTATTTTTTTTATTTAAATTATCTGATGCATTTACTTTCTATCAGATTGTTTTTAATACTTTAGTACAGTTTATGTTATTGTTATTATTTCTCGGAGGTAATGTTTACCGCGCCATTTATATATAATTCCATTTTTTTTGCTAAAATCTTGTTCTTACTAAGCTGTCGCGGTAGGTTTTCCTTAGTCTATATGTATTTATATATATTATATGTTATATTTAGAAATCTTATTTTGTATTCGTTTTTATGCCTTTAAAATATCGCAAATAATTTTTTAACATTAATTATGATCAAAATGAATTTTAGTATAAGAATCACAAGATAATAAACTTGAATTGATATAATTTATTTATTCAAAATCCAGTGGAAGCCATTAGTGCCGCAATTACATCTTTCAACAATCTGTTCACATTGTTTTGTTAGTTCTAGAACTTTTTTGTTCTCAAATGATATTAAGCTTTTGTTTATTGGTACTTGAAGTAATATTAAAGATTTAAATTTTGGAATTCACTGATCTATTGTTTGATGCCTATCTTGGTCATCAATGAATTCATTGTCAAAAATTCTGCAAAATCGAAACGGTTTACTAATCGTTGTAAAAAAGAATTAAATATTTTAATTGGTGCAACTGATGTCAAATTTATTTATCAGATAAAATATTTAGGAATCTTTATTTAAAAGCATTTGACTTTAGATATTCAACTTTGACATTTCTGGAAGTCTGCAAGAAAATAGTATATTAACCATTTCTTTTTAACGACAAATGAGATTTATGTTATGTGCTTGGATTTTCCGACGGGGTTAAAATTACTTTTATTTGGGTACGGTTTTCCGTCGACCCTCGTCAAATTTGGTTTGTGAACAAACCGGTTTCGGCTGTTTGCCATCTTCAGTGTTCTTCTCGTACGAAAATAAATAAAAGGAGATTAATGTTCTTGTAGTGGTTTATATGAAGTTTTTTTATTTAATGCTTCGCTTAGCAGATATTTTAATATGATTGCCAGCTATACAGTATGTATTTAAAATTCTTGTAGTCGTAATCAAAATCACGCGACAGATTTCTTGACAGTTCTTTTAATGAATTCTGGTGACTTCGTATTTTGATATTCTAATTACTGACTTAAAGTAAAATAATTTGTATCACTATCAATTGATTTGCTTTTCTTAAAATCTCTCTTTTATTTTTAAACAACTTTTTTTTTCTAAATACAAGAAAAAAAAAACGAAAAACAATTATAATTTTAAGAACATTATAATTACGTTTAATGTTACGAAAAATGGAAATTATTTTGATAGATTGACAAGTTTGTTTGTGGGCTTATCGATTTGTTAAAAGAAAAAAAATCATCATCTATTTTTGGCGATTATAATAAATTAAAGGAAATTGTCGGTAAACGTCGTGTATTCACCAACAACCAAAGATACGTCAGAAAATTGCAGTGTGCCAGCAGAATCTCACCGTCGTTACAAGCGTGGCCCTTCGGGAACGAAACCACAACCCGAAGGAAGTGATTGGAGTATAGAGATTTTCGAAGGCTTCGGGCGTGTATGACGCTACATATTATTCACAGTGGTTTGATCCACCGTCAGGTTGTGGCTTACACGGCTAGGCACTGACGTCAATCTTATCACGCATGCCATCACCACTATCGATAAAAAATGTTTAATGTGTTAGTTTTGCCAGAAACAAATAAGTTTCTGTATCTACTTTCAATGGAATAACGTAATTTTTTGAAAGGTCATTTTGTTTGCAGCTCTGAACTTTTCACATAGCTATTCTCCAATACATTTCTGAACACAAAACTTTTCTTCGCTTAATAGAGATTTCCTTCATAGCCGATATTCGGGTCGGTGGAAGTATTTTTGTCTATGGTATGACGAACACCGGTTTTGTTTTCCTACGATTTTCTGAGTATAGCGTTTTCCTTTCCATGGATTTCCTGCATGCTAACATGTGTCCTTTTATAAAAAAATAATATAATAAAAATATCGCATATTGAATATTTCACAACACAGTGGTTCGAGAAACGTACTATTTTAAAAATAAATCGGTAGCTCATGAATCAATTAAGATATCCCAATGAAATTTCACAGAGGCCAAGCAGAGGTATTCCTGAATGATTTTAAATATAATTCCAAAATAGTATTTTGTTCGTTTAAGCACTATTTATTAGTTATTAAAGCCAAATTGGCCAGTTTTATAAAAAATGTTTTAGGACATTTTTCCCCGTTGAATTAATTTATGTATGAAAATACAAAAAATTTAAATTTTATTTTACCATATGGCTATTTGATATACATACATATATTGCTTTTAAATTGTTTCGCAAAAAAAAACAATCCCTTTATTTGACAGTAGTTCTACCAGACACAAATCGCAACAAATTGTTTTTTTTTGGTTTAAATTATACTTTTTTTTTTTTTAAAGAATTGGTGATTAAATGAACAAAATACTATTTTGGAATTATATTTAAAATCAATAAAAAAATTTTTCAAATAACTTAAAAACAATTTTACTCTATTATTTAGCATCGTCGCTTTAAAAGAAGTTTAAACCAATGAAAATCACAAAAAAACAAAAAATCCTTCAAAAACAAAATAGCAAAACTATTGTTTTCAACCTGTACTTATACGCTTTTTTTATTTTAAAATATTTCCTAAATCAACCGAAAAAAAATTCGTATTAATTAGTCTGTATATTCAAAACTGTCTATAAAAAATGTACTGTTCTTTTTTTAAAACCAGAATTGTACCAGAAAAAGTACAGTTTCATCGGCTTATTTACAATTTGGAAAAAAAAAAAATAAATACAAAAAGACCGACACAGTTTGAAAATTCTGTATTTGATTCTTTTATGTGATGTGAGCTTCTTTATTGTACTCGCCTGGCTAATTGACGAAAAATGATTTCTTTCTGTAATATTTTAATTAACAAATACATTTTATTCACTACAGAAGGAACAAAACGCTCTTTTAATAACTCTTGCTAATTAAAATATTTTTATTTGAATAAATATTTTATAAGAATATCATAAAATGTTTATTTTTTAATAAATATTTTTTGTAATAAATATTTTGAAGGTATCAGGCACGAAATAAAATTGCTTAGTTTTAATAGCAAAAACGTTTTTCATTCTCTTGTTGCTCGTGAATGCATTTCAGATACTATGTTAAATGTTACGTTACGTGTATTTTTTTTTCGAAGGAAACAATTGCAATTGGTAATATTAATTAATTTGAAATAAATAAAAAGACAAAACTTTGTTTCAAAAAACAAAACGTTCTTCTGATTGTAAAGTAAACATACATAAAAATGTTTTATTAACCACAAGCATTATAAAGTCAATCATTGTACACGCCAAACACAGATTGAAAGAAGAAAAAATTTGATAGTCTAAAAACTTTTCTAGCTTTTAAAAATTCTAATTGATGATTTTGTACATCTTTTGAATAATGTAATTCCCCCACAGTAAAGTCGAAGTTGTAATCTCTAAACGATCAATATTCGATACTAACGCAATGTGTTGTTATAAATTTTTGAACTATCAACTTCTTACCACCTGCTAGTTAGGAATAAGAAATCATTGCCAATTGCAATACCAATCATCGCGTAGAGCAAAGTTTCTCTCACGCTTTTATAAATGTAAAAAGAGGGAAACTTTTGTGTATATTTGATTTTTTATCTCCCATTAGTTAATAAAATCTTTAATTATAAATTTAAATCACACGGTCGACCACAATTGATGGCACACGGCTTTAATTTACAAGTCAAAATTTATGCATTTATTATTTTTAAATAATGTCTGAGGACACAAAGAGGTTTTGTTTCACCGATTATTTCGCCTTTTTCTCAAAGTCAAGGCTCTTAGTTGTATTTGATTGACTGACATGTAAGTACGAACATTACATTTCAATCATATTTCTCTAAGAGGTCATCTGTAAAGATTGAGCGGATAACACTGACATCCTGGGATGTTTTCTTAATCCTCTATAAATGATGTCTGCAAAAATATTATAATTAAAATACTTTTTATTTACTTAAAGTTTTAAACCATTGCTTCAGCGAACCCACCGGCTCTGCTCATTTTGCTATATTTAACTGTATTACCACCGGCAGCTTCTGCATCATGTTCCTATGCGAAACAATAATCATTCCCCATAAAGTCTGCGTTTGCATGTAATATTTTTGGCAAAATGAAAATAACTGACAAAAATATAGTTAATACAAATCCTTTTTTTGTGAATTTCCAACCTCCAAGCCATAGCTAAAAAACCCAAAAACAAAGTTTTGCGTCCTTTTCATTTACTTTTATTAAACTGATTATTTAAAAAGCATATTAGTGCACTTTGAGTTCAAGAAATATGGATTTTATAAACATAGAAGCCAAAAGAAGAGAAATTAATGTTTCGGAAAGAAAAATAATTATAAAAATGTGGGAAGAAGGCAATAGTTTCCGAAAAATTCGTAAAACGATTGGGAGAACATATTTTTCCGTTCAACGTGTAGTAAATAATTTCAAAAATACAGGTATAATTACTTCTAAATCACGATCGAGACGCCCTAAAATACTTTCTAAACGAGAAGAACGCAACATTTTTTATATGACAAAGGTTAATCCCCGTATAACATCCACAAATATTGTTGAAAATATTCTCCAATCATTTAACAGGAAATTCTGTGTAGAAACCGCTATAAAAGTTTTAAGAAGAGCAGGATATCATAGTAGAGTGGTCCGTAGAAAACCATTTACATCCAGAGTCAACAGACAAAAGCGCATTGAGTTTGCTAATGCCTACATAAAGAAGCCTCCGGAGTTTTGGAGACAAGTAATTTTTTCAGATGAAAGCAAATTTTTAATTTTTGGAAGAAAGGGAGTCAAATAATATGGCGCAAACCCGGAACTGCTCCTGAGAAGCAAAATTTAGTCGATACAGTTAAGCATGGTGCTGGTGGGATTATGGTATGGGGTTGTATGTCTGCTGGAGGTGTGGGTCAGATGAAGTTTATTGATTTTACGATGGATAAGTGGACATATCTTGACATATTAAAAGGAAATTTAAAGCAGAGTGCAGAATAACTTGATTTATCATCCACATATTGGTTCCAGCAAGACAACGATCCAAAGCACACAGCGGAAGTAGTCAGTCTTTAATGCTTGTACAATGGTCCAAGACAGCTTAAAACGCCTCCACAATCACCCGCCCTCAATCCTCTGGGATCTTTTGGAACAATAAATTCGTCAACAGGTTATAACAAGTAAAGAAACTTTACGAAGCGTTCTGCGGGCAGAGTGGGAGACTATCACATCTAAAGAAACAGAAAATTTAGTCAAATCCATGTTAGACATATTGAGTGAAGTCTTAAAGTAGCGTGGGTATCCAACAAAAAATTAAATAAACGTTTTTTTTTTTAATAACTGGAAGTTTTACGGGAAGTAGTGGTACTGAATGCAGGCTTTTTGGTTGTAATTTGTTTGTATTTATGTTTTCAATTTTCCTTTTTTTTTTTAAATCAGAGAAAGACATGTAGCTTTTGTTTTATGATATTGAAAATATAGAGTTGAAGAAAGATATATGTGATAGTAAATTTAATTTCAATTAAACGTTCGCATGCTTTTTTCATATGACTGAAAATTGTATTAAGGCGAACGCATACTTTATGGGCTAAGTGTATGTATATGCAGGACAACTAGTAATAACAGATTTCGGGCAAGATGAATAGAAAATTCCTTTCAATTATAATTTTCTACTTCATACATTTCCATCAAGCTTAACGAGGCCTTAAGGAACGGTCACACTTATGAAATATTTTCATGAAAACATGAAATATTTGTTTGCTGTAATGTGACCATAAAATATTTTGAGGGTGAAAACATGTTTTTGAGAAAACAAATTTATTTCTCAACAAATAAAAGTTTCTGTAATGTGACCACCCTATGTGAAATATTTTCGAATGTTTTGAGCAAACAATTGTTTGCTCGTGCAAACACTTGTTGAAGCAGAGAGGTGTTTGTGGGATGCTTCAGATGAAACATATCACAACAAAACTGCAAGGGATTCCGCATGGCGAGGCATTCAATCCCAATTCAAGAAAAAGTTTGCGGTTGCAGACTTAAATGCCAAGTGGACAAACTTACGGATTCAATACCGTGGATATTCAGCCAAGGCCAAAACTAAATCTGGGCAAGGCGTTGTAGGCACTCCTAAATGGAGGTTTTACAACGCATTGACTTTTGTGGGACGTGCTGAGCAGAAGCACACACAGCAGACTGTCTCAAACATTGTTTTCAATGTGGATGAGGAAAATAGACAGCAGACTGTCTCAAACATTGTTTTCAATGTGGATGAGGAAAATAGTTGTAAGTATATTGATAAATATATGTAATTAATAATGATTTTTAAGTATTTTAATACTTGTATCATTTAAAAGCACCAAAGTCCTCAGAAAATGGTTATAAATCATCATCATCAGCCAAAGGGAAGCAGCCTACAGCACCAGCCACGTAGATAGCTGAAAGTATGGGAGGCTGTCAATGCAATGAAGCAGCAAAAGGAAAGGGTTTTAGACCCCAATGTTGCTTTTGGGAATTACATTGCTAGCGAGCTGAATACACTTAAGACGGAGTCTGTAGCAGCAGTGCGCAAGCGTGTCACAATGTGTTTTTTAGAATGTTTGTAAGAAGAACGCATGAAGGAACATCCGTAGGTTTGTCCACTTGGCATTTAAAGCTGCAATCATATATTTTTCCTTAAATTGACATTTAATACCTCGCCAGTGCAATCCGTTAAAGTTTTGTTGTGCTATGCTTTCTTTCTCTCTGCTTCAACAAGTGCAAGAAGTTTGTGTATGTCCTCATCCCCCCAATCCATAAGGTTTTTTGTTTTTTTTAACGTTTTCGGAGTTGAATGCTCCCCGTATTTAATAAATAATTATAATTTTTAAATGACTACAATTTTTAATTGTTTTACTTATTATTTGGATGTTATCCTTATGTTTTTATTGAAGTAAGGTTATTTTGTTTTGTTTTATTGTTATTATTTTTGTTGATGAAAAAGAATTAATAAAAAATTTTTAAACTTAACATGACGTGAATAGTATTTTATTATATATGTTTTTATTGGAAATTAACTTCCCCCTCTTCTACAAAAAATCTTGAAAATTCATTTCTTGCTGTTAAAGTCTCATTTGATGTATATGAAAGACATTTTTGTACATTTTTGCAAGCCTTTTGCGTCATTACCATTGCGCCACTCGCCTCGAACTAATGTACCGTGTGCAATATAGTGGTCAACTAAGTTTTTGGTGTAATATAATGAGCTTTTGCGGCTTATTAAATAATTGTGCAGCACGCAGCATGCAAGTGTTACTTGCCTTGTTTTTGTTGGATTAAGCTTCATTGGGCTGCGCATTGCACGGAAACGTGCAGACAAAATTCCAAGAGCGTTTTCTATTACTCGCCTTGCTCTTGAGAGGCGATAATTTAAAACTCTTTGAATGGCATTGAAATTTCTATTGCCATAAGGCTTCATAATATTGTTACTTAATGCAAACGCATCATCCGCAACAAGAACATATGGCACTGGTGCTTTCGTTGGTGAAAGTGGTTTTGCACTAGGCAAATGTAATTTATTATTGATAAGCTACACTTTTTGAAGACACCACCATCAGATATACGGCCATTAGAACCAACGTCAATATATAAAAACTTATAAAATGCACTTGCGATAGCCATGAGCACAATGCTATGCGTTTCTACAAAAATGTACAATGAAGAAAATTTTTAACAAATTATATCCACCTTTATAGTTATAATAAATACTAATAATCCACAACTCAATAGAAATAATGTTTCGCAATCTTCCATATCATTTTTTTATTATAACATAAACTAATTTTTTTTACACAAATTAATAGTTATTAATGTTTTTGTTTTTAAGAAAACAAAAGTATACACATTGACTGTTTGCTGAAACAAATTTCTATAGAAAATATTTGTTCAAGTGTGACCGCAAGAAAAACATGTTTGCTCGTATTTTGTTTCAAACTGTTTCACAGCTGTTTCATAAAACAAATTTTGTGAAATATTTTGTGCTAATGTGACCATGAAACAAAAATAGAAAAATTTTAAGGCAAATATGAGCAAACATGTTTCATGAAAATATATCATAAGTGTGACCGTACCTTTAGTTTCCTTTTGATTCTAGACGTTTTTTAAAATAGAAATAAATTTCTTAAAGAAAATCAACAGATTCTTATTTTAATAGATTTTATTTCTGAAATCTTAAAAAGAAAATTAACCATACTTTTTCCTCGCACTTTTGCAAGACGGACGCACAAATCTTAACTGTTTTCTACAAGGATTCGTTCGAAAATACTGGCATTAAATTAATTACCGGTCAGTCACGCAGGGTATTGAAATACATAAATTAAAGCAAATAACAACATACAATATTGGTATTGCAGGCCACATGAGGTTTTCTATTTCAAATTATATTCTATGAAGGTTGTTACGTTCTTAACATGAACGCAGCATAGTAATGAAGTTATGGTTTTTTTATAGTAAAACCTTAGGCTTCTAGAGCACTACAGTTCCAATAATTTTTTAATTCCAAATCCAACGTAGTTCTTTCATTTCTAGTCCAATTTAGCTTGTTGATTTTACAAATGCTTGTCTACTCATTTATTTTTAATTAAGTAGTTATTTATTATATTCATCTAAATTAATGTTCTAATTGCTTCAACGTATCACTTTTGTAATTACTTGATAAATGACCACTTTGGTTAAAGTTTTACAGTGCAATGTATATTCAGTTGCTTCGTTCTCTACTAATAAAAACGACAGCGTACCAAAATTCCTCTCGACCCAACAAAAAATTGGCTTGCTTTTTGGAACAAGTTTAGTCATAAAACATTTTATAACTGCACTTTTAAGAACATTTATAAACGCGCAAAATAAGATTAAGCTTACTAAAAAAATTCTTCCGTTTTTAATACCAAAACTGTTAGAACGTCAACGCCTTTCAATTAAAAATTATTGCAAATGCGGAGGGGTAAAATTTTGTGATTTTAACAACTGCTTCACTTAGAAGGAAAAAACAAATTTGTTTGTTTAAAATTTGTCTACAATTTAAGAAATATATGCGCAATAGTAATACTACTGCATATAACATCAAGTAAAAGAAACTAAAAATTTGTTTAAATAAAAATAAATAAGGTATAGCTTTTTCCATTATTGTTTTTATTAGAATTTCTTTGGGCGAATGAGTAAATAAGGATGATAACCAATTACCATTTAAATATCAAAGATTTTTAACTAATTGTAAATAAGTATTAAGAGGACATATTTAAACAAACATTGTGCACATTTAACTAATGTAACATCAAAAAATAAAATATATAACATAAAAATAGCAGTGGAATTTAAAAATAAAATTCAAAATCTGGCAACACCGTTTGAGTTGGATTGTAAAAATTTTAATCGGAGACAATTTTTAAATTTTAAATTAATATTTTAAATGGCTGGTAAAACGCGAAAAAGTTTAAACAATAAAAATAAAACTAAATCTATATGCAAACAATGTAGAACGGAGATAATGGAAAGTGATGAAGCTCTAGAGTGCGATGGTTGTGGAAGATCATTACATGCACTTTGCAGCCAAGTTGATAAAAAGAGATTTGACGAACTTATAAAAAATCCAAGCTTGGAATATAAATGTCAATTTTGTTTGCCAAGTGAGAACATGTATGAACAGAACTTAAATGAAATAAAAACAAAATTAGATCATTTAGATGAAATAAGGGAAACGATTTAATTCATGTCGTCTCAATATGATATGATTTTAAAAAGTGTAAAGAAAAATTAGAACCAGATCAAAGTGTTAAAAAAACAAAACCACGAACTTAAAGAAGAAGTAAAGATCTTGAAATCATCGGTGCATTTATTAAACAATGTAAGAGTACAAACAGACTGCATTATCAATGGTTTAAGAACTGGAGATAACGTGAGTGCGGATAATGCTGTGTTGAATATTGCAGAGAAGATAGGTGCAAACATCGATAGTAATGATCTCAAAGATGTTTATTTTTTAAACGGTGGTAAGCAGAATGATAAAAAGTCCATTGTTGTTAAATTTTACAATAACAAATCCAAGGAATTGTTTATGAAACAGAAGATTAGGTTAAGAGAAATACCAGAACTGAAAAAAGTATTTGTAAACGATTTTCTTTGCAAGGAATCATTAGAGCTGTTGAAATATGCTAAATCTTTAAGGAAAGTTGGTTTCAAATTTGTTTATGCTAAACATGGTAATGTCTTCGCCAAGAAAGATGAAAAATCAAAGCAAAACTTGTTAAAAAATATGGAAGATGTTGACGAACTGTTAAAAAACTGTTGGTTGTGGGGCGAGACGTAATATTGCAAAGGCTAATGATGTTGAACAGTCTGAATTTAATGAGAATATCAATACTGATGATGATGAGGATGTTGGTCTAATTTGAATTTTTTAAGTAATATATAATTAAGAATAAAAATTTTTTATTGAAAAAAAAAAAAAATGCTTATGAATTGCAATTACTTTTTTAATGTAGATTCATTTAATGCTTATATTGATAAGGATAAATCTAAGTCTTTAAATGTATTGTCAATTAACGCAAGAAGTATTTCATCTATTGAAAAATTTAATAAATTTAAATCTGAATTAGCTGCGTTGACGTTATTGCCTGAGGTTATAGCGATTCAGGAAACGTGGTTCAATATTCATTGTGTTAATTTGTACTCGATCAATGGATATAAGGTTGAGCACTGCTGCAGGAGTGATAACTATGGTGGTACTACGGTCTATATTTCTCAACAGTTAAGGTATAGCGTCTTGTTTTCTCAAAGCAAAAACTTTGTAGATATAATTTGTATTTCTCTACTAAATATTAAAATAAATAACAAGCCATTGTTAATTACGTCGCTATATAGATCCCAGAAGTGTACTATGGAAATGTTTTTAGTTTTACTACAAGAATTACTTCAGGAAATTCAGAATTCATCCTGTATTTTTGTTGGTGACTTTAATGTTGACTTGCTGTCTAAAGG
Organism: Trichopoda pennipes; assembly: GCA_030448955.1. Taxonomy (NCBI): domain Eukaryota; kingdom Metazoa; phylum Arthropoda; class Insecta; order Diptera; family Tachinidae; genus Trichopoda; species Trichopoda pennipes. The sequence goes on from JASKUP010000097.1 coordinate 157,694, forward strand.
GAGACAGAGCAAAATGCTAGAAAATGTCTTTTTCGAATACAATTTTGTATCTTGTCATACTTTAGTGACTAGACCTGAGGGTGGATCATGTATCGATTGTGTTTTTTGTGATTTTGCTGAAACGGTTGTAATAAACTCAATTCAGAACAAATTATCTGACCACAATATATTATTTTGCGAGATAAATACTGAATTTTGTAGACGGGAAATAATTAATAAAAGAGTCAGGATAGATTATATAAAGTTTGGCCAATACTTGGATGAAAATCTAAATATATCCATCACGGATACCTCTTCTGAACAATGTAATCGACTTATGGAAGTTCTTTCTACTGCTGCTGAGCAAAGTTCCAAAATTACAATGGAAAAAATTAACAAACGCCAAGAGATGTGTCCTTGGATGTCAGAGGAATTAATTTTGCTGATTAATTTTAAAAATAAATTGCTAAAATCGCGCAGGAGAAACGCGTATAATATAAGGCGAATTAGCAAAATTATAAAGTATTGCAGCAATGGTCTAAGGTCTAATTACTATATATATCATTTGAATAAATGTAACGGTGACAGTAAGAAAACATGGAAATTTCTAAACAAAACGTTAGGAAGGAACAGCAACCAGTTGGGTGAAATTATTGACACCAACAACGATGTTCTTATTTCCAATGTTAAAAAAGCTCTGGCATTTAATAATTTTTTCTACAGTTCAGTTTGTGCTATCAGAAATACTATTCATGTGGAACAAAATGACAATATAAACTTCTTTCGTACTTTAGATTATGCTTCAAATAACTTCAATTTTCATGCCATTGATAATTCAAAAATAGAATCTGTACTGAAAACTTTGGATATTAACAAAACATCTGGTTACGACAATATTACACCTAAAATGCTATTAATCCGAAAGTCAAATATTTCCGGAATATTGACGAGAATATTTAATGGAATAATAGCAGATGCAAAATATCCAAATGTTTTGAAAAAGCATAAGATTATACCAATACCTAAGTCACCAGAAACGAAAAAAATTGAAAATTTTCGTCCAATATCTGTTCTTCCAATAATTGATAAAATCTGTGAAAAGATAATTTCTGAACAGTTTACAAATTATCTTGAGGTAAATAAATTATTATTTGATCGTCAATATGGTTTCAAAAAGGGTTGCGGGTCTTCTAAAGCTATTGTTAGTGTCATTGATTACATATGTAGCGGTCTTGATATGGGTCATAAGGGTGTCGCAGGAGTCTATTTTGATTTATCAAAGGCTTTCGATTTGGTAGATCATATACTACTAATTGAAAAATTGAAGTATTACGGGTGTTCTGGTAAATCTCTGGAAATTTTCGAAGATTACCTACGGGATAGAAGGCAAGTTGTGCAAATCGGCGAAGCTAGAAGTTCTGAAATTGGTGTGCTTTGTGGTGTCCCTCAAGGCAGTGTTCTTGGTCCATTACTATTCAAGGTTTTCATTAATGACATTAAAAATATTGCATTTCATGGAAAACTTTTTATGTATGCTGACGACATCTGCCTGCTATACAATTATAATTATGAAGAAGTACTTAGAAATCAAGTCGAGTATGATGCTTCAATCTTGTCCGAATATTTAAGACTTAATAAGTTAGTCTTGAATGCAAGGAAAACTAAGCTAGTACGTTTTAGGCCACACCTAACAGGAAATGATCAGTTAATGAGTGTTCATATTGATGGCGAGGTAATTACGGAATCTGAAAGTATTAAATATCTTGGAATGCTATTAACTCGTAATATTTCATGGGATAATCACATTAATTACTTGAAATCAAAAGTATCCTCTGGAATTGGTATTTTATGTAAATTTAGAAATAAATTGGACACAAAAGCGAAAATGTTGATCTATCGATCTATTATTCACTCGCACTTAACCTACCTTCCGGCAGTATATGCCTACAAATCGAATTCGTCTATGCGTTCATTACAATCAGCCCAAAACAGAGCGTTAAAAATAGTTTTCAATCTTCCTTTGCATTATAGTACAATGGAATTATTTCGAAGATGTGCTACGGGTATACTGCCAATAAAAGGTCTTCGAAAGCAACAGCTATTGCTATATGTGTACAAAGTCTTAAATAGAATTGGATTTAGCTCTACTGAATTTTCTTTTGTTGGTACAAATACGGGAAGAGCTACTAGACAATCGATGAACTTGAATATTGTCAGATGTCGGCTTGAAGTAACAAAGCAACGGATTCGATTTGCTGGTCCAAATGAGTACAACCACCTACCTAATCGTTTAAAAACCATCTCAGTACTTTCGACCTTCAAAGTAGCAATAAAAGAATATTTATTAGATAATATTGAAATCCTTCTTGCAAATTGAGTTATATAAATGGTAAATTGATATATTTGTATTATTATTATTTTATTTTTTTATTTTTATTAGTTTTTTAGTTATTTTATTAATTGTTAATAGTATTTAGTTGCCAGTTTCGCCTCTATAAAGCCTTCTCTTGGCGCTGAGGCATAAATAATTCATGAAATAAAATAAAATACTTATGTAAAAAAAAAAAAAAAAAAAAAAAAAAAAAAAAGTGATTTTCGGCCGGTAATGGTTGAAGTAAAACTTTTATTATATTAGTTATATGTGCTCTAAATCTAATACTCGTAATAAGAATAGGAATACGAATATATTTCTTGTTTATTTATTTATTTATTTGTTTAGTTAACCGGCAGAATGAATTCTGGGATTAAATATAAAAAAGATTTCTTGTTTATTTTTATTCTTTCAAACAAAAATCAAAAATATTTTTGTACGTTTTATGTTAAGATAAATTGGTTTTTATTTATAGGAATTCTAAATGATTTGTATACTGAAGATGATTGCCAGCCGTGGTGTTTAACAATACACTTTTCAAAGTTTCCGGAAGAGGTTTTGGTGAAATTTGATTCAAAGTAAATATTAATCTAATACTGCTTTAATTTTCTTTTCATTTCAATTTCTCTCTCTCTCTCTCTCTCTCTGAAATCTATAAACTTTAATAGAAAAATAGTGAGAAAACAAAATTCCCCTTGTTTAAACATTTCTAGTGTATCTTACGAAAATTTATGTCGCTCCATTATAAATTCGATAATCGCTGTGTCGTTGGGCTTAGACAACCAATTGCAGTGCACAGGCATGTGTCTGTAGCACTTGATATGTTTGATCTAGTTGCAGAATTTTTCACGCTTTTTACGATTTCTGGTATGAATAACCAGACGCGTGTTTGCAATTTAAGCGTTTACTAAGAAAAAATGTTAAAATGAGTAACACAAAAGAATAACAAAAGTAATAAAATACACTGTAGTAAATATTCGCATTGTTAAGCAGGGTTGGGAAATCCAAATACCAATAAAATTAAAATAGTTCATGGCTAAATCTAACCCTTTCTAAATTTTTAGTCAGCAAATCAGCAAGTATGTTTTTTGTATTACGGTGTTTTGAAATTATTTGTCAATATTTGTACAAATTTCTGAAGTCGAGGTATTTAATGTCTATGTGCTTACTACGAGCGTGATATGTTGGGCTCCTACCAGTTGCAATGCTTTGTTACTTTGAATTTCACGACATCTTTGTTGTGTAGTTTGATTTTATTAAAGAGTCACTAATACACGTGACTTTTTTCCCTGATTGCTGCTTACGACTTTCCCACGAAAATGTTGCTCCTCCCAAAATAAAAACATAACCTGTATAGAATTTACGGTTAGTGGCATTTCCAGCGTAGTCTGCGCCAACATAACAATTGGTTTGTCAGTTTTATAATACTTCAGCTGCATAATCTTTGTTTGGCTTAAATATTTCAGCACCCTTTTAGATGCGGTGTAATGTTCTACGTGTCGATTACTATTTCGTTGACACAGTTGTGAAATGCAGTGTATGAAGTTAGGTCTCATACATAATTTAATGTAAATAAGAGATCCAATTAATGACTGATATTCAATTTGGCTTACAATCTTACAAATATCATCATTGCAGGTGATGGTTTGGATCCAAAGGTGTTGATACTGATCGCCAACAATTTCAATAATTGTTCCATGCTCGCCTTCTGACTTATCGCAATTAAACCTGTTGGAACCTTTTTTGTCTATTTCTATATTAAAAAAAAATTTTACTGGCGCTTTTTCCAGTACTTCAACCCTTTTTGGAATTTTACGTTTAATAAAAATCATATCCTTTTATTTTGCTGTGTATGACTTTTGACTGCATGAAACTTAATTTCATTTTAAATGGAATTTAACTTTTTGTCTTTAACACATTGCTTTACTGAAGTCTTTGTTTTAACCTTTGCTGGACTATTTCTGATAAAGGCCTAAGTCCAAAAAGCGAAAGTTATTATACTGGTTGCAGTATAGGAAAATATACGGTCAGATTTGAATTTCTTGGTTGTATTTATGAAAGGACAATTCAAAATTAACTTCGGAAATATACGCGGGTATATTGTATATGCTCACATTTGTCTTTATCGGCCAGATATTTTAGCCTTACGTGAGATTCAGGTATCTGAAAATATTAATCCACAGGGTTTTCACTTACCTGGGTACCATCTACTTTCGGTTTTTAATTTCAATAGAAGCCTTACATTATACATACGCAATGACGTTATGTACCGTTACCAGCAACCACTGGGCATATTTGACCCTGAATTTAGCCGCCTCTGGGTTAAATTCAGGATCAGGTCCAACCGCGGGAAGGGATAAAACCTTAGCTGGCTTCGAAATTTCCGAACAGGGAAATTGTTTTTGATGGTGATTTCAATGTCCACAATAGTTCTTGGCATTGCCATTCAAGCCATACAACTACAGAAGGCTAGTATGTTGAGTTATTTGCCGCGTACAGCAACCTTGTGCAATTAGTGAATGAGTCAACACACATTCCTTGTATTGAAGGGTACCAGAGTAAAACGCTCGACCTTTGTCGAACTTCGCACCCGGCAGTTCCGATCACTGCACCATCTCCGCCTCCTCCTCATATTCAGAACTTCACAATTTTCTTTTCATTTCAATTTTCTTTTCATTCAGAACTTCACAATGTTTCGAAATCAGCTACTAAGCTTTTAAAACATATTTACGAGAAGGCTTTTTGGGATGAGTTCAACGAATATTTAAGGCAATTTAATTGGAAATTATTTTTCTTGGACCATAATATTGTTACGTTTATACTTTTTGTAAACGTTTTGTTGTTACTGAGTTCTTAATTGCAAGTTTTTTTACACAAAGTTTTGCACTATATAACAATTTACTAAACATGCAAATCTTTACTTCACGAGGTTTATGTTTGAACTAACTAACTAACCACTCAGATGCTGTCTTTCATATTTGTCCGCTAGAGGTCTAGAAAAATGAATAATTTTCTTTTTCCTTTGTATCACATTGTAATGCTTTTTTTATTATTCATTCATTTTTGTTTTTATGCTGTTAAAGTTTCTTCATGGAATTTATTTTAAGATAGCTGTTGTTGTGTTGCGTGTATAAGATTTCTATGCACTTTGTAACTAGAAAGTTATTGTTGTCTTGCGTTTTCTTAGAAAACTACGCAGTTAGTAAACAGCATACCCAGTTTTTTCGTTTATTTTATTACGTAATTATTTTTTTTTTAAATTAAGCAAGGCGTATGCGTAACAATATCGATGAGATAGCGGAAATGGTTGCAAACATCATTTTCATTGGAATGAAAACTTTTATTCCACCAAAAAAGATTTTGATTAAAACCATATCGATGGTTAATTTAGACGTGCAAAAATGCAGTCAGATCAAGAGAGGAAGCATTCAGTATCTGGCGTAGAAACAAAAACGCAGATACTGATTCGTTACGCAGAAGGGCAAGATATTCGCGTGCCAATGAACTAGGGCGAAAGAAAAATCTGTACGTTGAGCGCCTTCGCGGTAAAAGCAAAAGAGCTTTTGGCCATTTATTAAAAGAGTAAGGAATAATTGTAGTTCTTCAATTTCGACTCTTTTGAAGAATGACCAAATATTCACTGACCCGGTTGATAACGCTAACCTGCTGCTATATTTGAAAATAATTCTTATTTGGCAACTTCCTATCTGAACAATGGCGCAACTCCATAACTAAGGTGGTGGCTCCAGATATTTCCAAGACATTTGATAGAGTGCTTTCGGTGTCGGTGATCCATTTGTTATTGATTTTGCAGTGAATCGCACTACGCATTACAGGTAATATTCATTTTTCAGCAGAACAGTCCGCACGTGGAATAAACTCGCTACAGTGGTCTTTCCTGTCACTTTCAAAGCTCAAATTGAATGCTCACAAACACTACTGCCTCTTTCCTCCTCTCCATAACCTTTTTTGCTAGTTCTGACATAATACATTGCATGTATAGGGGTAATCCCCTGAGTGCTGGTCCGAAAAGAAAAAAAAAATAAATAGTGTAATTTAATTAAAGCTCTTAAGGTGTTGTGTGTGTATACATCTTTTGCAATAAAAGAACTCTTTATTCAGCTACTTTAGCACCATTGGTATAATCTAGCTCGGGCTTTACCAAACCAGCAGATGTGACTGCCCACAAATCTTAATGAACAAGCACACTTCTTACCTGAAAAGTAAACAATCATAATTCCTGTCATTAACTTCTCTTTATAATACAATGACGTTATTTTCGTTTATAACCTCTTCGTACGAAGTATACTTGAATCCTAGTATTAATAACAATACACGTATTTCTGGTTTAAACGTTTGTTAAGAAAAATATGTAAAAATTAGTAATACATAGAATGGAGTAAATTACATGCGCAGTGTTTAGCACGGTTGTATAATCCTAGTTTCTATAGTTTTAAATAACAAAATTCGTCTATGTTGGCAAAACTGGTGAAAACATGTGAAAATAAAGAAGCTCAAATAATAATTTGGATAATATCGACAAAAGCTATTAACATTTATATAGATGGAAAAATCCTAAACAATAACAAGCGCACGCTCCGGTATTAATCAGTATTGATTAACTATTGTGGAATTAAATTATTTAAGTAGTTTTATGTGCGATATCAGTCTAAAGTGTATGCTTTCTAAACGAAGTTTAATAAAAATTGCAAAAAATAATTAATAAGACAAAACGAAAATTAAATATAACATGGTAACAGTTTATGAAGAATATATTGTTACTTTAATACCTTTTATAAACGTTTTATTGTGAGTTTCTTATTCCAAAATAAATAACACAAGATTTTAGCGTTTTTAAAATAATTACAAGTTTATTTACTTTAACTACACACAAATTTGACACTATAGAGCACTTTACTTAAGATGCACGTCGTTACTTCACGAGCTTTATTTTTCAACTAGTTAACTATCCACTCAGAGACTGCCTTTTATATTTGTCCCTAGAGGTGTAGAAAAATTAAGAATCTTCACTCCCTTTGTACCACATTTTGTTGTTGTTATATTATTCATATGTATAGGCGCCTGTAGGTCTGTGTATTTTTGTTTTTCTGCTGATAAAGTTTCTTCCTGGAATTTATTTTACGACGGTTGTTGTTGTCTTGTTAACATAAGTTTTCTTAGAAAACTACGCAGTTAGTAAACTGCATACCCGATTGTTGTTTTTTGCTTGTATAAAATTTCCACGCGGTTTGTGACAAGAAAGTTGTTGTTGCCTTGCGTGCATACCTAATAGGTTTTGTCTTGCGTGCATAAGTTTTTCTAGCAAGCTAGGCAGTTAGTAAACAGCATACCCGGTTGTTTACTTTATTATTTAATTATTTTCTTTTAAAACTTAAGCAAAATGCATCCGTAACTCTGCGGCCCACTTAAGCCTTCTCGTCCCGAACAGGCTTAATATTCCCTCGACCATACGTGGCCAGTCACTTCAAGTGAACCACTTTCATATCAGACCTCGGGGCTTTGATATTTCTGTATTCGATAAACCACATCATTCAATTTCTTGATCACCTTGTATGGTCCTTCCCAGTGGTTTTGCGGTTTGGGAGACATTCCTTTTTTCCGTTGCGGGTTATATAGTAGAACCAGTTGTTCTGTAAATCGTTCCGAATTTGCTGCTCGATCATACCTGGCTTTCATTTTGTCGCTGGACATTTTAATGCGATTGCGGACAAATTCATGAAGCTCGTGCAGGTCTTCTTATATCTGAGGAACATTTTTATTATCGTCGTGTGCAGAAATCGGTTTAACGCCAAAATCCAAGTCGGCTGGTAGTTTTAGCTCTATCCCAAACACGACTTGTTGGTCTGCATGATGTTGAATCGTGGATAGCTGATCGGTATGCCAGAAGAAACTTTGGTACATGCTCGTCCCAATCCTTTTGGTGTGTACTGAACATACTGATATTCTTCCAGGGTGCGGTTGAATCTTTCTATCATGACATCAGACTGTGGATGCAGTGGTGTCGCTCAAGTCTTTCTGATCCCATAAATATCGCACTTTTCCTTGAATATGGCCGACTCAAAATTTTTCCCTGATCGGAGCGAAGTTCTGTTGCAACACCGTAGTGACACACCCAATTGTTCACAAATTCATCTACCACTGTTTTGGACTCTTGGTTTGGAATGGGGTAAGCTTCGGGCCATTTGCTGAAATAATCCATTACTACTAGCAGATACTGATTTCCAGCAATACTTACGGGGAATGGGCCTGCATTGTACTGATACAGCGTGCCACGACTTTTCCTTGTTGGACCCTTCGCAATTAGCTATCCATTTGGCTACAGATTGTGGACAGCCTACCCACTAAATTCGCTCTTTTATCTTTTCCAGTGTTTTTGTTACACCCAGATGGCCGCCGCTGATTATGAAACTGTTTCATAACATCTTTTATCCGGGCGCGACGATTAAGTCCATCTGCACTTTTCCAATTTCGATATTGGTAGGCATTTACCACTTTCAGCGTATTCCACTGTGCCCAGTACGATTTTGCCAGGGGGCTTTCTGCCGATATTTCGTTACAGTCCGATCTTATGTTCTCCAGCTTGGCCGATATAATTTTTGACAAAATGGGATCCTCCTTTTGGGCCTTAGACCAGTCTTATCGTGTGCCAATTTGGATACGCCTTACATCAATAATGGACTCCTTTTCCTCAACTTTTGTGCAGTGCCTGCATTCTACGTTGCATGGGCGTCTTAAAAGGGCATCTGCATTATTGTGTTTTCCGCCTTTTCAGTACACAATGCTGAAGTATGGGATAGGCGAGGACTGGTGCTGTACACGAAAGCTCTGCATGATGTTGAATCGTTTCGCTGCCCCTTCTGCTGCCCCACTCCAGTGGTATGGTTACGATTTTCTGGTCAACTCAACCACTTGAGCAAAGTTCGGCAGCAAACCACCTAGCTCATGAAGATTTTGTGGACGAGCCAATTCTTTACTGCCAATACTTTATCATCGTCAATTGATACGCCCTCTGCTGTTACGCGATGCCGAAATATTTGATCTCTTTTTGAAACAGCGCGCAGCCGCTATACGCTTAACAACTTCATCCAGGTTTTTAAGGTGGTCATCAAAAGTCTTTCGCATCACGATTATGTCCGCCAGATATACTAAACAAGTGTTCTAGCTGAGCCTTTTAAGCACATGTTCCATTAAGCGTTCAAAAGTTACTGGAGCATTGCAGAGCCTAAATGGCATCACTTTAAACTGCCACAAACCATTTCTTGGGCTAAAGGCAATTTTCTCCTTGTCTTTATCGGTTATCTTACTTGCCAGTAACTACTCTGGAGTGCAAGGTAGAAAACTATTTCGTTTCGGACAACGTGTCTAAGGTGTCGTCAATTCTTGGTAGTCTTTCTTGGTGACGTCATTGAATTTTCTATAGCCGACGAAAAGTTTGGTGATGACATATTTCTTCTTTACTAGCACGATCTCGAAAATGGCTCAATCACTCCGTTCCGCTCCATTTCGTTAATCAGTTCTTTGACCTCGTTTTGTTAGGCGAGGGGAAAATTCCTGGGTGATTGTTTTATGAGCCAGTATTTATTTCATGTTTTACCACTGCTGTTCAACCTTGGCTTTTGTAATTTAGGGCGAAGACGACGGTATGCTTTCGTAGCAACTGTTTGGCTTTATTTCTGTCGGGAGGTTTTAGTTCTACTACCCATTTATCTACCTGATCTGCTAGCAAATCTCGCTCTTTAGCTGTTATTTTGGGGCATACTGAATATGTCGTATAACTACTTACGGCTCCTGCCGGCTCACATCAACCGATTTCAGCATTTTCGCCAATCGTTCTCGCTGCAGGACAGATTTAGTACTCTCACAGGTACATTGTTGCAGCTTTTCACGAGAGCTTTAGCTGTTATGACAATCGTTCCTTACGTGTTCTGGTTCTACCACCAACAACCAGTTGTCCACACAATTGACCTCCACACTTGCCCAAACTATAGTTTCCGCCAGAGGTGGTAAGTTTTGGCGCTTCCTTACTGCGTTCCTGCTCTCATATCCAACACTTAAGGGGATCTCCACATTGCGCCAGGTCGTTATTTGCTGCCCCATATCCAGATTAATACAGTGAGCTATCATGAAGTCTGCACCGATAATTACTTCATCCATTATATCACCGACAACGAACACGTGATTTGCAGTGATGTTTCCAATAGTCAATCGAACCCAGGCTCTGCCATAGACGATGGCTGGATCCCCAGTAGCGGCGCGCAGTTGTACACTATTTAACGGCTCCACTGGCCCTTTAACTAAATCGGGCCTTATTACGGACTGAGATGCTCCTGTGTCTATACTCTATGACAGTGTGGTTGATGAAAGCTGCTACCAAAAAAAAAAACGTAATAACTTATTTGCTATGTAACCAACCTGTTCCATTTTTATTTTGCTTTATAGATTGATCTTTAAATTTAACTAAAATGAAGAATTCGGACAAGGAAACAGGAATTTGAATAGTGACACGCTTTCACGCTTTAGGGTCCGTAGTTTCCGTCCAAAGAGAATATAGGCGCACGTTTGGTGGCACTGCTTCTAGCAGATGGAGTATAATGAGGCTCGTGAAGAATTTTGCTGAGCGTGGCACAATCGCAAAAAGGCCTTGTCATCGAGATCCCTTAGATTCAGTTAACAAATAAAATGAACCCAGGAGACTTTCCGATTCGTTTGTAATTTTGTGAGAAGATCATCCAAATGGCGTTAGAGAAAGATAACGTTTTGAACTGCATTTTTATGTCTGACGTGGCACATTTTGATTTAAATGGCAATGTTAACAAACCTGATTTTTTTGTGGGATTATTGCAAAGAAGAAGTTTACTAAGGAAACTCAACAAATTTGGATGACTCAAAGCAATCCATTCGAACGGTAATTGAGGCAATTCCCGCTGCAACACTACAGGCAGTAATGAATAAGTTTTTGATAAGTTGTCGCGCATGTGTCACAGAGGGTGGAGGCCATTTGAATTCAATTATTTTCAAAACTTCATGAATTATCTCATAAAAATGTTTTATTTTTCAAATGAATTACTAAAAAAACATAAACTTTACAAAAAGTTATTTGAGCTTCTTAATGTAGTAGCCACCGGATATGATGTAGAAAGCCACCCGATATGATGGATGTGTAGATTGCGGGGCCATCTATTGTGGAAGCTAGTTTTTGCCCCTCAGTACTAGTTAGTTTTAGTTTAACGGTGACTCGTGCGATTTGGTGTTGTTTATCCGTTTGTTGTCCCTTGCGGGGTGAAGCAGATCTTGACCTTTTCTTAATAGATCGGCGTTGCGCTGAAAATGTCCGACCTTACCGCAGCTAAAACATTTTGTGCGCGACTTACTTCTTTCTAGTAGCTGCTCAATCATTTCTTTTATCTCGCCTCTTTTTTTTCTCTCTCTTATTTTATTTATTGTGTCTTCAATGTAATGGAACTAACAATAATTACTCGTATCTTAGTTTTATAAATAAAAAAAAATCAAGCCCAGTCCATGCCATACAAAATTCTGTATGCTTCAGGGTTACTGCTATTATCAGCGGGTCATTCCCCTGATGTTTGGGCGAGAGAAGCAGTATCTCTTCTTTTCGGTCTAATGTAACCACTGTCATTAAGTATGTTACGGGCTAGTGGATTTGGATGTGTTTCGATCCTCTTTAAATATGTTATTGCATGTTTCACTATTTCTGCCCCAACTGATGGCACTTATAGATCCTTGTGGATGTTTGAGTTTTTTATGTACCAGGGAGCAACTGTGAGCAGCAATAGTATCTTATTTTGACGTCTATATTGCTAGCTGAGGTAGTGCCTAATAACTAGATTCCATAAAACCAGATTGGCTTTAGGACCGATTTGTAAAGTAGAAGTTTTCAATCTAAGCTAAGAGTAGAGTTTCTGGCAATAAGCCAGTTTAATTGGACTGCTTTCAAATTCATTTGTACTAACTTGGATTCTATGTGGCCTTTTCATGTGAGGCGCGGATCAAGATGTGACCTCTGTAATCTGTGGTATTATTTGGTTATTTATGCGAATTGGGGTTCATGAGTCCCTACGCAGTGTGAACGTTATATGTGTACATTTTTGTTCATTCACTTTTATTTTCCATCTTTTCAGCCATTTTTCCAAATTAACTACGTGGTTTTGTAAATATCGTGATGCTACTTGGGTGCTTTCGTGAATGCTTAAGAAAGCCGTGCCGTCATCAAATGTTGATCTATGTACTCGGTTATCAGTTGACATGTCTGAAGAATACAGTATGTATAGGATAGGTCCCAAAATACTACCTTGGGGGCTCCAATCAGCTGTGGAGAGCTTAAAAGTCTCCTTCACTTAAAGTAAACTTCCGATCAGTGAGATAACTCTCTAACAGGTTATAGTAGTTTCCAGACAAATTTAGCCTCAGCTTATATTTCAGGCCTTTATGCTATACTTTATCGAATGCTTCAGACACATCTATGAAAAGTGCCAAACAATATTTTCCTTCTTCAAACTTCTTTTTGACCAAATTCAATAACCTGTGTGTTTGTTCAACTGCACTGTGCTTTTTTCTAAATCAAAATTGATGGTTCGGGATACAACCTATCTCGCCTAGAATTGGGTTCATCTTAGAACCCAATCCTTAAAATCCTTTCGCGTAGCTTTGACATGATAATGGGCTTTTGGGTCTATATGGTTCTACTTTTGTTTCGTCCTTTCCTGGTTTAGGAATCATACTAATCAAAGAAATCTTCCAATTCGAAAGTATTCAAGGCGTAAACTTGCATTGAATATAAAAAGAATAATTCTCAGTGCTCTACTGGGCAGCTCGATCAACATCCTGTTACTGGTTTTATCAAGTCCAGGCGCTTTCGCAGAATTCAAATTCGTTATTGCTCTTTTAATATCCCGTAGGTCAAACCTTAGGGGAACTGCCGGCTTAACATCTACAAGTGGCAGCTCAGCTACTTCAGTACTTTGGAGTGAAGACTTTTTTTAAATGTTCGACAAATAGATTACATTTTTTGATATCATTTCGTGCCCAATCCCCACACGATGTTCATAAGGGTGGCATGCGTGAGACTGGTCTTTTTAACTTCCTACATGTACGCCATAATGAATAGTCTGATTGTGGAGTAGTGTCAAGATCCTCTAGACAACGTTTCAAGGATAGTATTCTTCTTCTTCTTTTTTCACTTAACAGCCGTTCAACATTCGCAGAATAAATATGGCTGTACCTAGTTGGTTGTCATGTTGAGTAGCTAGCTTTAATTTTTCATCTAAATCAGCAAAACACAGCTCTACATCTTTAGGCGTTTTTAGCGGTACGTTTTCTGAACAATGAAAACTGATATATTTTCTGTAATTTAACCAATTTATGCGAGCCCTTGTATTCCGTTGTATTAATTCTTGTTGATTGCATATGTAAACGATAGTGGGCGAGTGATCTGAAGATAATTCTAAAGATGCTTCAAATTTAATCGTTTCTGCAATACCCTTAGTCACGCCAAATTCAATAACATCAGGTATCTTTGCGGATCAGTAAGCCAATAAGTAGGCCGTCCACTCGAAATCACATTCAGACGCATTTTTGAAATTGTGTCAAACAAAATATGACCCCTTGGGGTAATTAGTCTTGATCCCCAGAACGTGTGTTTCGCATTGTAGTCGCCTCTAATAAATATCTCTTATTCTTTTTTAAGGTCTTTTTAAATTAAGTTAACAATATATATTATTTTCATTTCGATATTTCGCTTTCCTATGGAAAGCTTCTTCAGGAAAAAATTTTTTTATTTAAAAAAAAAAATTAAAAAAAAAAAAAATAAAAAAATGTTTTCCTGAAGAAGCTTTCCATAGGAAAGCGATATATCAAAAAGAAAATAATATAAATTGTTAATTTAATTTAAAAAGACCTTAAAAAAGAATAAGAGATATTTATTAAAGATAAAAAAGGTCGATTAAAAAAAACTACAAAAAATATTCTTGTTTATTTTATTTTCTTTGGTTTAAGTTTACACATTTATACATGTGTAGGTAGTGTTGATAGTTTGTCTATTTTAAATGATCATTTTTTGAAAGATCAGCACATTCTTCTTTATCTGCATTTTTGTGTTTATAAGTGTTTTTTGACAGCTCCCACGGGCGCATTTAATTACAAAACTATTTGTTACCTGAACACTTTGTTGCGTGAGAACTTGTCATGGAACAGGAACGTGTGCAGCATTTATAGTAAAATACGTGTTAATGAATAGTTATGCATTCGTACATTTGTAATATTAATATTCTTGTTTATTTTATTTTCTTTGGTTTAAGTTTACACATTTATATATGTGTAGGTAGTGTTGATAGTTTGTCTATTTTAAATTATCATTTTTTGAAAGATCAGCACATTCTTCTTTGTCTGCATTTTTGTGTTTATAAGTGTCTTTTGACAGCTCCCACGGGCGCATTTAATTATAAAACTATTTGTTACCTGAACACTTTGTTGCGTGAGAAATTGTCATGGAATTTATTGTTTTGTCAAAACTGCACTTTTAATTCTGAAATTTAGTATATAAGCTCGAAAATTGAAATAATAAAATCACTTGTTTGTTTGAATCTTAAGAAAAACCACCTCTTTCATTTAAAAGAAGGCGACTCGGTCAAAGTGCCGTTTGTCGCAAAGCAAAGAAACACATAGTTCAATTCAGTTTAATTGCTGAAATTGAATAACTAGTCGAATTTACACTTTGGCAACTCGGTCAAAGTGCCGTTTGTTGTTATTCAAATTTGACAAACGAGTCAAATTAACATATTTGGTGACCCCGACGTGATCTCATACAAGCAATGGCTTTCTTCGAGGAACTTATCAAGCAACAGAAGAATGTCGGCGCAAGAATTTATCCAATTTCCAGGAAACAAAGCACCAACTATTTTCAGGAAAGAATGGTCGACATTTGAAGCAAATGACAACCAAATACGGATGTTGGAAAATCCACCGCTGGATCACGATTATTTCACTAACGACTATCACAATGCCATGATGACTCTTGTTCACCAATACAGGAACATCTTTGAGTCATCAATGCTCAAAGCTCACAGGCCTTAACCATGGGGCCATCAGCAACGGGAACAGCTCAATCCCTTGAAGATAGAAGCACATAGAAAGTAGCAGCAGAGTCAGGTGAACTTGGGAAACTGATGCGCAGGCAAGCAGCAATGCTGGTTTCGTTGGAGAGATTCTTGAAGAATGGCCTCGAGAATGAAGAAGTACATATTGCTTCAAAATTGTGGCAAAACATCGAAGAGCTTAACTTCCAAATATCGGAAGTATGTGGCTGCCCAGAGCAGCAGGGTTACAACATGGAACGATTCATCACCTTGCAAGGCGAGTTCCGCAGAAATGTCAGAAGATATCGGAGCAAATCAGCAATACCACACATTCAGTCGGAATCATTGATCATAAGCCAACAAATTCCCAAGGTACAAAAAATTTGGTATCTCAAAACACATTTAGTAGGGGAGGCCGCAACGCTTATAAAACACTCTTCCGCCACGGAAGAAAATTTCGACGCCGCATGGGCATGGGAACGCTATAACAACAAAAGGTCTTTGGTCAACAAGTTGGTTCAAGTTGGTTGAACCACCTAGAACAGTGAACGATAATTATAAAGTGCTACATGACAAAACACAGGAGTGTCTTTTAGCGCTCAAAAACTTAAAAATAGATACTACAACCTGGGACCCGCTATTGCTGCATTTGCTGCTAAAAAGACTTGATCAAGGCACCCGCCTTCGGTACGAACAATCACTGTCACAGCCACGGGAGGTTCCCACAATCAAAGTGTTTTTGGAATTTACGGAAAGGCATTTCCAGTCAATGGATGCAATAAAAAAATCACCTGAGCTTAGAGCTAAGGTGTGCACGACAGTTACAGCTGCAGGTAAAGGCATGGGATCATGTATCATATGTAAAAATGGAAGACATCCGTTGTTTGCATGTAAGAAGTTTCTTCAGTTGTCGTTAGTAGAACGACTTCAGTTCATCCAAAAGCAAAAATACTGTGTCAATTGTTTAAAATCCGGCCACAGTGCCAAAGCTTTCACATCAAGAAGCTGTATAAAGTGCAATAAAAAACACAATACCCTCCTATATCTGCAACTTGAAAACCAGAAAATAAATAACATCAACCGCGCTCATGCAAACGAAGAATCGGGTGTGCGAAAATACCACAAGACAGTCAGAAGGCCGCAACACTCACTGCATATAACCACTCTAGAGCCAAGGTGTACATCGTCCTGAGCACTGCAATGATCACCGTGATGACAAACGGAACTGAGGTTAATTGTAGCGCTATTCTAGATTCAGGATCACAATTGAATTTCGTCAGCGAACGCTTAGTCAAACGCCTGGGAATTCATGCTAAGGCAACTTCAATCTTGATAAATGGAATTGCATCTAGCAGCACTTAAATAAAACAACGAGTGAACGTCGCTTTACGTTCACGAATAAACAACTTCACCACGCGTCTTGAGGCAGCCGTTCTCCCGCATATTATTTCACCGCAACCATCGCAAGCAATGAATACCGACAATTGGCCTATACCGAGAAATATTGCGCTTGCAGACCCCGAATTTAATCGCCCTGACAGAATTGATGTCTTGTTGGGAGCAGAATTGTATCATCAATTATTGGCAATTGGGCAGATCAAGCTGGGCAATAAGTTGCCTACTTTACAGAATACCGTTTTCGGTTGGGTCATCGCAGGCAAGGTTGATGGACATCACTCTTCGACTACAGTATGTGGTGTGTGTACCGACAATGAAGCCAGCTTAGAGGAAGCTATACAGACAAAAGTTTGTCGGCTACAGAAAGGCAGTGCGAAAACCATTTCACACAAACACACGTCATGTGTGATGATGGAAGATTCTTGGTAAGACTTCCGTTTTGCGAAAACCCTGAGGCACTGGGTGAACCACACAGTATAGCTTTCAACCGATTTCTGGCATTGGAACGTCGATTGTCAAAATCTCCGGAAATCAAAAGCCAGTACATTGCTTTCCTGGAAGAATATCAAGCATTGGGACACATGACCCCAATAGATATAAACAGAATACCTCAACCGAACTACTTCATTCCTCATCCCTGTAATTAAAACCAGAGAGTTCAACAACTAAATTACGTGTGGTATTTGATGCATCTGCCAAAACATCATCTGGTTTATCTTTGAATGACCTAATGCACATTGGACCCACAGTGCAAATCGAACTTTTCTCGATTTTACTTAGATTAAGACTACCCCGGTTTGCCCTTACTGCGGAAAATGTATCGTCAAATGCTCGTATTAATTAAACAGCGGACAGCCTAACTACAGCACTGACAATGCAACGAGAGCTAACTGATATTTTGAAGAAACATGGCCTTAAATTACAGAAGTGGAACGCAAACCATCCCCAACTACTTCAAAATGTCATGAAAGAAGAAGCGGAAGTCGATATTGACTTCAAAGGCAGTCAAGCAGTAAAAACGCATGGATGCCAAGGCAGGACAAATTCTGTGTAAAGGTATGTCTGGGAGAGATGAAACGCATCACCAAACGAACATTTGGCTCAGATTTAGCCAGACTATTCGATTCTTTAGGAATGTTAGCACCAATCACCGTCACGACAAAAATATTTATTCAAGAACTGTGGCAAGCAAAATTGGCGTAGGACAAGGCGTTACCAGCAGAACTTCATACGCGATGGACAACCTTCCGTCAACAATCTGAAACTTTCAAGACATGTTTTTGAAGGAGAAGTTCCTTCAAAGATACAGATTCATGCATTCACTGTGCAAAATCACGCATAGCACCGTTAAAACGGCACTCTTTGCCACGGCTAGAGCTTTGCGCTGCTGTTTAAGGTGCTCAACTAACGATGAGAGTAAAAAAAGATCTAAAACTCGAAAATACACCCACATACTTCTGAAGTGATTCAGCGATTGTTTTGGCTTGGATCAATTCCCCTTCATCCTCATATCATACCTTTGTAGCCAATAGAATAGCGGCAATACAAGAAATATCAATGGCGGAACAATGGCGACATCTGATTTTGAAGAAGACCTAAAACATTTAAAAAAATATAAGGTTGTCAGCAAGGGAAGCCATTACAGCAATCTCTCTCCATTCCTGGATACAAACGGCATCATAAGAGTGGGCGGACGATTAATAATATCCACGCTTCCATACGACGCCAAGCACCCAATGCTACTTCCCTACAATGATCCGATATCAAAGTTACTTATGCAAATGATACATGTGAAAAATCGACACTGTGGGCCCCAAGCGTTACTGGCATATGCAAGGTAAAATTATTGGCCAGTAAATGGAAAAACCGTAGCGCGATCAATTGTCCAGCATTATGTGCAATGCACAAAAGCGAAACCAAAATTACTTAACCAAGTTATGGGCAATCTACCACCAACACGTGTTAGCCCTGCCCGGCCATTCATCAATTCAGGCATTCATTTCTGCGGGCTATTCTGGGTTCACTACAAAGTAAGAGGAAAGAAACCTCAGAAGGCCTACATTTCGGTGTTTTGCTGTTTCGCTACTAAAGCAGTACATCTTGAATTGGTCAGCGATTTAACCACAGAAGCTTTTATAGGTGCCATAAAGCGATTTACAAGCAGACGAGGTCATTGTCAAAACTGTACTGCGATAACGCAACTAACTTCGTTGGAGCGAAAAACCAACTGTAGGAACTCTCAATTTATACTAGCACGGTTACTCAAACAATTAATCAAGAATGCACTTCCAAGAAAATCATGTTCCATTTTATACCGCCTAGAGCACCTCACTTTGGTGGCATCTGGGAAGAAGCAGTAAAATTAGCTAAGCACCTTTTAGTCAGAAGTACTGCAACGGCATCATTAATATACGAAGAACTGGAGACCGTGGTAATAGAGATTGCGGGCATTTTAAATTCAAGGCCTATTAGTCCAATGTCAAACAACCCTAATGATCTGAATGCAATGACTCCTGGTCATTTCTTGATAGGAGAACCACGCTCTGTACCAACCAGGCTTAACCTCCTGAATCGAAGGAAACTGGTTACACACCTAAAAAGGGAGTTTTGGAGGCGATGGTCGCGAGAGTATTAATGCGAATTGCAGTAGCGACACAAATGGAAAACGTCACAAATGAATGTTAAACCTGGGGACATGGTCCTAATAAAAGAAGATAACATACCACCGTTGGAGTGGCCTTTGGGTAGAATTGTAAAAACACATCTAGGAGACGATGACCAGGTTCTAGTAGCAGACGTTAGGACATTAAAGGGCATTTGCAAAAGACTAGTTGTTCGATTGGCACTGTTACCGGTTAAAAATGAGGAGTCTGATGAATCTCAAACATCGGATTACTGGAGGAAAACGTGCCAAAAAGAAAAGCCAGAAGCTCCTAGAAAAAGAAAACGGTCTTCCATAGCCCACAATATCATGACAATTGCACTGACTCTCATGTTAGTGCACTTGGTGCTAGGAACAAAATTTCAAAATGAGCCGATTGGAAAACTTGGCATACATTTTGAAGGAATCGGGCCAGCGGTAATGTCTCCAACAGAATGGCAACTCTTAGTGTATTATGATCTAGAAGGATTTTGGGCCGAGTTAAAAATATTTTCAAACAGAACCAGGACACTGGGTCATTTATGTGAAAGAATGAAACAAAAGGCAATGTGCGCAAACCTTGTCTATTATTTTCAACATACTGAAGCTGAACTAATGATGGATAGTACATTACTTTCCGGAAGAAGACACAAAAGAGGAGCACTTGATATAGTTGGAAATATTGCACATTCCCTCTTCGGAGTATTGGGTTCTGAATATGCTGAACAAATGGCACAAACAATCTCACAAGTCAAAGAAAATGAGGATCATCTACTAAATCTTTTAAAAAATCAAACCTCGGTTATAGATTCTACAATCAACATCCTCAAGGCAGACCAAAACATGCTTAAAGGAAAATTTGACAGGATTGACGAATAAATCTTACAAATATACAACACGTGGCGTGAGGACAGCAATGAGCTACAAGAAGAAAGACTCTACCGCATCTTTTCGTCGCTCTGTATTCAATTAACAATTACAGCAGCAAACTTGCAACGCATGCAATCTAATATATCTGAGATTTTAACAAACAGTCACCATGGCATTATAAGTCCATTGCTTCTGACTCCACAACAACTGCAACAAGAAATAGAAAAGGTGAAATTCCATCTTCCTGAATCACTTGAATTGCCTGTGAAAAAAGAAGATACTTTACAACTATACATACTGATAATGGTC
Organism: Trichopoda pennipes; assembly: GCA_030448955.1. NCBI lineage: Eukaryota > Metazoa > Arthropoda > Insecta > Diptera > Tachinidae > Trichopoda > Trichopoda pennipes. Next base: position 178,374 of record JASKUP010000097.1, read on the forward strand.
AAGGGAGGACTCACAAAAAACACTGTGATATTTTGCATCACCTTACCACTGATTGGAAGAGAACAGTTTGAAATATTTAACCTTATTGCAATATCGCACTGGGTTAACAACATACTGGTAGTGATAAAGCCATGTTCCGCCTTTATGGCCATTAATCCTGTCAACGATTAAAATGCGATAATGAGCGACACCGAGTTTGGTTCCTGCACAGTAATTAAGGAAAAATTCTACTTGTGCCCTAAGATGCAAATCCAATATGAGCAAGGCGGGACAACATCCTCTTGTGAAATTAATCTATTTCATAACAACAGTCAAGCAGACTGTCCATTGCAACAAGTGAGGAACACTGCCACATGAACTTCTCTTCGGCATAAAAACAAATGGATGTAATTCATGCCAGCTCCATCTCAGGCAACGGCGGTGTGCAATAGGGTCATAAGGCAATTGACGCTCGAAGGGTCAGGCTTACTCAGCCTAGGACCTGAATGCGTCCTTAAAAATAAATTCATGTCAGTGCATGGGCAGCAAGAAATATCCAGCTCTGTTAAGGCTTCATGCACTGGGCTTTGGGAAATTACCGAACAGTAGCATTCAGAACGTTTAAGGCCACTATTGAATGAAATACATTCAACCAAGAACATAACACAAATACAAAATCTGACAGCCCTACAAGCCTCATTAGCTGCACCAGAAATCTTTCAACTTCCAAACAAGGTCACCATGCACGACTACCACTACACCATCGTTGGTTACTCGTCATTAATTCTCATTGGTTTAATTTTTGTATTTTTAGCAGTGAGACGAATACGCAAAAGGGCGTTAACACCTATCTCTACCCCAATACCAGCACCTCGTAGCCATCGGGGCACATCATCAGACTTTACCGTGCATATCTAACAAATCAACACAGCACTAGAAGAAATACCAACCATGCACCATAACACGGGCTTTTGAGCTGTGTTGAAATTTTGTCTATTTTAAATTATCATTTTTTGAAAGATCAGCACATTCTTCTTTGTCTGCATTTTTGTGTTTATCAGTGTTTTTTGACAGCTCCCACGGACGCATTTAATTACAAAACTTTTTGTTACCTGAACACTTTGTTGCATGAGAACTTGTCATGGAATTTATTGTTTTGTCAACACTGCACTTTTAATTCTGAAATTTAGTATATAAGCTGGAAATTTTACATAATAAAATCACTTGTTTGAATCTTAAGAAAAACCACCTCTTTCATTTAAAACAAGGCGACTCGGTCAAAGTGCCGTTTGTCGCAAAGAAAAGAAACCCACAGTTCAATCCAGTTTAAGTGGTGAAATTAAACAACTAGTCGAATTTACATTTTGGCAACTCGGTCAAAGTGCCGTTTGTTGTTATTCAATTTTGACAAACGAGTTAAATTAACAATACGCATTTCTGTTGTTTACATTTGCACTTTTTACGGTATCATTTAAATTTAAATTTAAATTTGGGAGACTCATAGGTGAGCCCTCGCTCTGTTGTTTTAGAATCCTCTATTACTTAAAAACAGCAATTCGCAGTTAAAAAAAACGCCAAACGACGGCAAAAAAAGTGGCCAATAATCCGGAAAGTACGGAAGAACGGCAATGCCCATCAAGAAAAATATTAATTTTTCACTTTCAAGGTTTAAAAATGGGAAAAAAATGGCACAAAAAAAAACTGGGAGCCAGTTTAGCCGGCCAGTTTAGCCGGCCAGTTTAGCCGGCGGCAAAAAATTCACATCTTAGGAGTGCAAGAAATTATTTTAAATGCAGTCCACCACGAGTCTGTATTTCTGCAATCCGCACACGGATCTGCTCGGAACCGTGGCTTTCGTTTGACACCAATATCTACGCGCCGGCCGCTTCTTTTGTCTCCGCAACTTTCCGTCTGAGACTCTAGACGTCGCACCTTGCAAAGTGTGGTTTTGAGATAACTTTGGTGGTCTCCTCGGCCAGCGCGTACGAGATAGTTTCGCTGAAGGATGCTTTCTGCGCTGCACAAACTGCATATTTAATATCTGGATCCCTTATCCTATTTACAAATGCTTTAATTTTAAACTGATCCAGGAATGGATGATGTTCACCTGGATAAATAAGAAGCACCAAACGTTCAGTCTCCTTGGCAAAATCTTGTAGCGTTTCATTTGCCTTCTGCACCCTACCTCGTAACTCCATTTTATAGAGTTCTCTTTTATGCTCGCCGCCGTACTTGCGTTGTAAGGCCACCATTATTTGTGCGTAATTGTTTTTGCAGCCTCCTGGCAAGCTTTCGAGGATTTCGGCAGTTGCATCTTTTTAAGCCAGAATTATCTCCACAGCTTTCTCTTGTTTGTTCCATCTGTTTTCGTTTCGAACTGGAACCTTAACACACTAAGCGGTGCGCTACCGTGCTCGGGGTGTTTATCTTGCTGTAGTGGTCAGAGACGGCTCTCACCGGTCCTTCTCAAATATGGAGGTCGTCCATTTTCGTTTTTAGTTCATGCAATTCTGCATCCATTTTCTTCTCGAGGCCAGACAATTTTCCGTCAAATTTGCTGATTCGTTTGGCAAATATTTCTATTTCTTGAAATTTCGTGTTTGCCTCACGTTGGCTCTAGAGTTTTCTTGATGTGCATCAATTTTGGCACTGCTGGCTCTAGAGCTTTCTTGAATTGCATCCATATTCGCAGTGCTAGCGCTAGAGCTTTCTTAAATTGCATTCATCATAGCAGCAAGCATAGAATCCAAGCTTACAGTGGTGTTTACTGATTGGTTGGTTATATACCTCTACCGCTTCTTTGTCTCCAAATTCGTATGTCCCAATATCGATATCACGCCGCTTGAATTCATCAATCAACCTCAGTTGCAATTCCGCTTTATTTCCCGTTATTGGCAGACTCAATTTATTCAGCTCCTTCTTTAGCTGCTCAACTTTCAGTTATTCCAACTTCATTGAGTTTATTTTTTTTTGGAATTGCCCTTTTGACTCTAGAGAACAACTTACTTAAGATGCACGTCGTTACTTCTCGAGGTTTGTTTTTCAACTAACTCGCTCAGACGCTGGCTTTTATATTTGTCCACTAGAGGTTTAAAAAAATTGAGCATCTTCTACTCCGTTTGTATCACACTTAGTTGTTGTTATGTTATTCATTCAATATATAGGCGCCTGTAGGGCTGTGTGTATTTTTGTTTTTATGCTGATAAAGTTTCTTCCTGGAATTTATTTTAAGATAGTTGTTGTCTTGTGTACATAAGTTTTCTTAGAAAAATACGCAGTTAGTAAACATTATACCTAATTGTTGTTGTTTGGCCTGTATAAAATTTCTAAGCAGTTTGTAACTAGAAAGTTGTTGTTGTCTTGCCTGCATAAGATTTCTTAGCAAGCTACGCAGTTAGTATACAGCATACCCAGTTGTTTACTTTATTACTTAATTATTTTCTTTTAAAACTTAAGCAAGACGTAACAATATTATTTGTAAGGACAATGTGAAACAGAAGAAGAAAAACGAGAAAAATTTTATAAATCAATTGAAAAATAAACGCACATAAAAGTTATTGAATTGCTTTATTTTTGGTGTGTAATGAAACTTGACATTAAATACTTTTTTAATTTTTGCTATTTTATATTTTAGTGATGTTTGGTTCAAAATTTAAATTTTTGAAATAAAAAAATAATACGTTATTACCTTTTTTTCAGCTCTTGTTTTTTGTTTGTGTTTTTAACAATCAATTGAAATCATAGTAGGCTATAAAAAATATTCAGAAATAAAAGTAAATAATTTTACTTTTTGGAATCATTTTTAATTTAATATTCCTTTAGTCAAAACAAAAAAAAAAAAAAAAATTAATAATAAATATTTGAAATGTATTACTGCGGGGAAGAGCATTTCCATATGGTCATTTGACTCTTGCTCATGTAGCACATCAGTGGATTTTACGCCAGATTTTGAATAGAAAATTCAAGTGTCTTCTATCGTAATTTAATAAATGAGAATTCTTATTTAAACAACATAGCAAACAACAAAACACTACTATACAAAAATACAGCATTTCGAAAACATAAACACTGTGTGACATTATTATGACCTTGTGTAATATTATTATGTTTTTATTAAATATGTTTGGTTGATAGTTTTCATTCATATAAATAATACTCCTTGTTTTAATTATTATTTGTATATTCTTTGTTTTTATGTAATTACTCAGCTGGGAGCAGTAGAATATTAAAAGCTCAACTGGGAGCTTGGATTTTAAGTTGAACATATCAGTCGATTATATACCGGATATGAGAACTCACTCATACTTAAAAGCTATGCTTAACTATATAGACTATATAATTAGTATTGGTTTAACCAGGCAATCATAAATTTAGATAGTATCCCAAAATTAGTGATTGCGTGGTTCTCCAATATATAAAAATAATAATGTAAATAAAATTAGTATTATAATTTTGACGAAAAGTGTAATGTGATCTAAATGTTACTGCATTTGTTTTGGGATTGTTTTCCCACAAAGAAATGTGTCACCTGAAACGCACTCATCAGTACAACAACAACACAAGCAAAGTCTATATTAGCTGAAGGCCGTTTGCATAACAATAGTAAACATGTCTGCACTGCTAGTGCATTGTACTTTGAGAATTTGAGTCAGGTGTGAATATTTAGAATTTGTATTAGGGTGGTTCCACTACATCTCCACTTTTCGCAAGAATGTTCATGTAACCATAGTTGTATGGACATTCTTTTACAAATATTGTATTATGCATTAAAGTATTACTAATTGTGTTATGAAATTAAGTTTAGTGTATATATATGTTTTATTTTTAATTTTAAGTGATCTTAAGTGTACTCCGGAGTAATATAATTATTTATTGCATAATTTAAGTCTTTTCTTATTTACTATTTGTGTTTTATTTGTTTTCTTATCTTCTATTGTTACATTATTCCTTTAGTCTATTTTCTTAATTTTATAGGGACCTTTATATTAGGCTACCAGTTTGTGTCCGGTCTCGTTTCTAAGTAAAACTAAATCTCCTACATTAAAGTTATGGTCTATTATGGATTTGTCATAATCTAATTTCCGCTTAAGTTTATTTTTATCTAATAATATTTTAGCTCCACTAAGCGCTATTTCTAATCTATATTTTAATCCCTTAACGTAGTCATCTAAATTATAAAGTGGTGTAATATCTTTTCCACTGTTAAATTGTGCAAAGTCATTAGGGATTTTACCAAATTCTAGTTCATAGGGACAATAATTGTGTGCTGTAGAAGGAGTATTGTTAAAGCAATATGTGAAAAATGTTATCCATTCGTCCCAGTCAGTTTTGTCAACTGAAATATATGAGCGAATGTATTCGTTAAAAGTTCTATGACTTCTTTCTATTGTACCTAGTGTGTGATGATGATAGGCTGTTGATGTTAATTTGTTTATCCTCAATAGTTCACATAGTTCTGTAAGTATTGAATTTTTGTATTCAGTACCCATGTCCGAAATGAATGTCTTCATTGGTCCATAGGTAAGTATAAAGTGTTCAAAAATAACTTTGGCTACTGTCCTCGCACTTTTGTCCTTAATTGGTATAGTTACTAGATATTTCGTCAAATCACATACAATAGTGATTGCGTATTCGTTCCCATTGTAAGATCTAGGAAAAGGACCTATTGTGTCGATAATTACTGTATCAAACGCTTGCGCCGGTGTAGGTATAATTATCACCTAAGTGTTTTGACACGTTTGGTATGATTTAACATATTTGGTTGCATCTTTAGTGATGTTTTTCCAATAATAATAATATCTTTTGATCTTATTTGGAGTTCGAGAAACACCCGAATGTCCACCTTCTGCAGGGTCATCATGGTATTGTTTCATTATTCCCTCTATAATCTTCGTATCTTTTCTAGTATCATTCTTTATGTGGGTCTTCTCATTTAGTAGCGCTACTATTAAATTATTTAAATATCTATTGTCCTTTTCTTTAAATTCATTTATTGAGACAAATTCGAAAATTTTCTCACTAGATGCCACTTGCAATTTCTTTATATTCAATTTACCACTTTTTCTAGCCTAGAGAAAAATTGGTCTAAATCAATTTTCTCATTAGTGAATAAATTATCAATATTAATGTTTGTTAGTACCACTTTGCCTTGCTTTATATAGCATTTATTTGGGCATATTTTTAATTTATGATATTTCCTGACGTCCGTGTTATTTAGTGGTATGTATATATTGGGCTTATTAGTTTCTTCCTTTTGATACTTTTTATTCTTAATATCATTTGCCATATGTTGTGCCTTTTTAGTCATTGATCTTGTAGTCATGTTCAATAGTGTATTATTAGTCTTGTTAAAATTCCTAAATTTATCAATATTAATGCGGGATAATGCGTCCGCTACATAATTATCTTTTCCCCTAAGATATTCAACAGTAAAATTGTATTCTTCTAAGTCTAGTCTCATTCTTCTTAATTTGGAACTCGGGGTGTTCATTGAAAATAGGACAACAAATGTTTTCCGTATACGTATGGTCGAAACTAAGTAATTGCCCAGTGTATTGCAGCTAGTTCTTGTTCTATTGTTGATTTATTACTTTCACCCTGTGTCAATGTTCTTGAAGCATATGCTACTGGAAGATGTTTGCCTTGGTATTCCTGTGTAAGGACTGCACCGCAAGCGTGTTAACTTGCGTCTGTTGTTATACAGAATTCTTTATCAAAGTCAGGGTTGTTAATTTATATGATTGACTTCCTTTACAAACTGAAGCCAATCTTTGTAAGAATTAAATTGTGCTGCAACATTCTATCACACGCTTAAACCGGATTTGCTGTCTGGTAACATGATAGCTAATTTTGTTTTATTTAACACAGGCCAATATTTGTGTGAAATTAAATTGTGCTGAAACATTAATTCGCACGCTTAAACCGGAATTGCTGTCTGGTAACATGATAGCTAATTTTAATTAATTTAACACAAGTCAATATTAGTGAGAAATTAAATTGTGCTGAGACATTAATTCGCACGCTTAAACCAGAATTGCTGTCTGGTATCACGATAGCTAATTTGGTTTATTTAACACAAATTTTGTAATGGAAATCCTCAAACAATTGTGCTGAGAAATCAATTCGCAGGCGTAAATCAAAATTGCTGTCTGGTAACATGAGAGCTAATTTTGTTTGTTAATTTTGACAATCCATGGGAATTGTTATTTTGGCATAATTATTATTGAAAGATTCAACGCGTAATTTTTTGTTACCATAGGCATGGGAAAGAACGATTGCTGGAGTAAAATTTCCGTTTATTTTATTTTGTATTCTTTTTCTTTTTTTATTATTAATGTGTTATTAATTTTAAGTATAAATAAGCAATTCATTTTTAAACAAACATGTCAGTACAATTTCTGATCAATTTGCGTTCTCTTGCTTTGAATACTTGCCCGAACTTATCCTTGTGCAACCACTTGGTTAAGCTAAGTACAAATTATGATCAACTTGCGTTCTCTTGCTGCATAACATTTTTGGCGACCGTGACAGGACTCTCCTCAACCATCTAAAAGGACCCTCAGCACAGCATGACGGAATCAACACCTCAACTCCTTGACCAACTCCAAGTTATTGGAGACAAAATTTCGAATATCATCAGGAATTTCTCCAAGGGCTTGAGTATTCGCAAGACGCCAAAGTATTATCAGGAGCGACTGTCCATGTTACGCACTGCCTGGACAGACTTCGATAATGCGGACACCCAATTGAGGACCTTAAAGGAGGTAGATACTAGTCACGAGTATTATACATCCTGCTATTACGATCGGATCCGACTATGGCCGAAAAGTACATTACATTGATGGAAGGTGAGCTAAAAAAGCAGGACGACGGGGCAACAGCTGAAGACACTCACGATCCTGTGTCTCGACCCTCCATCTACACCAAGGGTAAACCAACCGTCAGCAAGTGGCCACAATGGACTAATCAGTCGAGCCAAAAATGGCAGCGCTCACTCGGCAGTTAGAAGGGCTTCAGATGCAACCAGGTCAGGAGCCTTCCTATTACGCTGTTAAAAGTTCGGCGATTACCCAACTATGGCAGCAATTGGAGATTCTGAACGACGAAGTCCTGGATAAATTCCCAGATCCGGCTGCGGTTGGCTATGACACGAGCCGGTATGTTCATCTCGAACAAGAGGCTCAGTCAGCGATTATCCGCCTAACAACTGTCAATGGAAATGATCACCCTTCCACTTCACCCATGGTCAGACCAACTGCCCTTCGGCTCAACCTTGTATAGAAGCACAAGTTATGTGTGAACTGTTTCAACCCGACTCATTCCACTAAGCAGTGCACCATTTTGGGCCGCTGCCAAAAATGCAAAAAAAGACATCATACCCTAGTTGGAGCCAATCTCACATGCTAAAACATGGTCATGGTCATCTGTACTCACGGAAGAACGCAAGCCTTTAACGGAATCAATACCGACAACCTCTCCGTCAACACGGCAAGCAACATCTCTGGTTACTACACCAGGGGCTAAAGCTAAAGGGAAAGCAGTAATTCGAACAAATCAGAATCCGTATGTTCTACTGGGCACAGCATTGGTTAAGGTCAGCGCGAATGGTTTAGAATGGTCCTATGCAAGGCAATTCTGGATTCAGGATCACAAGTCAATTTGATTACAGAAGGACAGAAGCGAATCAATGTCGAACTTCAGTCGCGACTCAACAACTTTTCAACACGTCTAGAGGCATTTGTTTTACCACAAATCATTGCTCCACAGCCCACTCAATTCATTAATATCGAGAGCTGGTCCATTCCTTACAACGTGTTCCTAGCAGATCTAAACTTTAATCGCCCCAGAAACATTAACATTCTGCTAGGTGCATAATACTAACACCAATTACTTACTATAGGGCAAATAAAACTAACCAAGGATCTGCCAATCTTACAAAATACAATCTTCGGTTGAATAGTATCAGGAAGGGTTTCTGGAGACCAGCTATCAAGAGCAACATGCGGTATTTGCACTGAAGATGACCAACTGAATTCTGCTATTGAACGTTTTTGGAAACTGGAGGAAATTGAAACCGGACAACAACCACTATCTCCTCATGATGCTCAGTGTGAAACACACTTTAACCAACATACGGTACGCGATAACGATGGAAGATTTGTTGTACGTCTTCCTTTTTGTGACGAAAAAACATCTTTAGGAGATTCGCATGGCATAGATTTTAACCGATTCCTCTCGGTAGAATGTCTCCTCGCAAAGAACTCTTCACTAAAACAACTATACGTCCAACTTATGAACGAATATGAAGCGTTAGGGCACATGAGTTAAATTAAACCATCTGAGATTGTTGGCTCTAAATATTTTATCCCGCACCAATGCGTGTTGCGCCCTGACAGCAGCACCACTAAACTTCGAGTAGTGTTTGATGCCTCTGCAAAAACATCATCAGGAAGGGCCTTGAATGATATCCTGCACACTGGCCCACCTCTACAGACTGAGCTATTCACTATTCTACTTCGCTTTCGACTACCACGTTTCGTGTTTACCACGGACATAGAAAAAATGTACCGCCAAATACTGGTCTATCCCCAGGACCGATAATACCAGATAATCCTGTGGCGAGACAATACTGCCGAGCCTATTAGTTATTTAAAATTAAACACTGTTACATACGGTACCAGATCAGCACCATACCTGGCGGTCAGATGCTTACGGGAAATCAGCAATGACGTCAAGACACGATTCCCCTTAGCTGCTTCATTTTTGGAAAACAACTTTTATGTTGATGATGGCTTGGGTGGAGCTGACAGCTTACTAACAGATAGATACTCAGCGTCAGATTCTACACGCATTGGGGGAGTACGGGTTCAAACTACAGAAATGGTGTACCAACCATCCTCAGCTACTCACCGGCATACCAGAGCACGATCAAGAAGTCAGTTTAGACTTGGCGAAAGAAAATGAGAACTATACAAAAACATTAGGTTTGGCATGGTCTCCCAAAGATGACCTACTCAAAATTAAAGTCAATCTTCAAAAAATCAAGACAAAAAGAACAGTTACATTGGATTTGGCACGTATTTTTTACCCTTTGGGTTTGTTGTCTCCAGTAGTCGTAAAGGCGGAAATGTTCATTCAGGAATTGTGGTCATTAAAGCTTTCCTGGGATGAAGCAGTGTCTTTGGAATTTGACACCCGTTGGCGACGCTTTCGAGCAAACCTTAGAGAGCTCGAGAATTTTAAAATTTCTCGACATATTTTTAGAAGCGAGACTCCTCGGACTACACGTTTTTACTGATGCCTCAGAAAAGGCTTATGGAGCAGCAATATACGTTAGAGCATACCCATCAAATAAAACTCCCATTGTATGTATAGCTCCATTTAAACAACAAACATTACCTAGTTTGGAGTTGTGTGCTGCTCACTTAGGAGCAAACTTGGCTACAAAGGTTAAAACCAACTTAAACATTGGCACAGTGCCAACCTCCTACTGGTCCGACTCAGAAATAGTCCTAACATGGATAAACTCAAGATCGTCCTCCCTACATACATTCGACGCAAATCGAATAGCTTCAATTCATGAAACCACAACGGCCGAACACTGGCGACATGTAAAATCCCTAAATAATCCAGCAGACATGATATCCCGAGGATTAGACCCATTGCAGTTGCAGCAAGCCCCACAATCGATGTACGGGCTATTTTTTCTTCATTGAAGTGAAAACCATTGGCCACCCACCTTTAGCGTAAGCTCTGATGCAACCATCCTCGAACAAAGGCAGCACGTTCACAACGTGCTTATATCAACTAGAAGTGAAAACCCTTTGCATACCATAAACAACAAGAATTCGTTCAAAATACTTCAACGGATTGTGGGATATGTCTTTAGGTTTACAAAAAATGCCAAAACCAGCAAAACAGAGCGACAATTTTAAAGAATTCTTACGCCCTTCGAACTTCACGATGCACTTCTCATCATTGTTAGAATAACTCAATTATATACCTTTACCAGCATTCAACAGCTGCAGGAGCAGAAGAAACTCGATGCATCTAGCCCGCTCAAAAGCTGTACACCGTTTCTTGATAAAAACAACATTTTAAGAGTAGGAGAAAGGCTTGAGGCTTCCCCATTATTGTTTGATGCCAAACACCCAATGCTACTTCCGTATAATGACATCATCAGTAGACTAATTTTTGAATCAATACACAAGGAAAATAAACATTGTGAAGCGCAAGCGCTGTTAGCAAGCGTTCGGCAACGATTTTGGCCTATTAAAGGAAAGCATTTGGCACGGGAAACTATCCGTAAGTGCATCTTCTGCGCAAGATCAAAACCAAGGCTTCTTCAACAAATAATGGGCAATCTCCCAGCAACAAGAGTTACTTCAGCAAGACCTTTCATCAATGCCGGTGTGGATTATTGCGGTCCAATATGGGTGCATTTCGAAACAAGAGGAAAAAGACCCCAAAAATCGTATATAGCAGTTTTCTGTTGCTTTGTTACGAAGGCAGTTCATCTAGAACTGGTAACAGATCTGACAACAGAAGCCTTCATCGAGGCACTTGAACGATTCATCATTCGGAGAGGACACTGCCAGAATCTATATTGTGATAACGCCACGAATTTCGTCGGAGCTCAGAACCAACTGACGGAGTTATCGACTGCAATATTTACTTCAACTGCTCAGGAAGCAATCCAAAAGGTATGCTCGGACAAAAACATTTCGTTCCACTTTATTCCACTCCGAGGTCCTCATTTCGGAGGACTATGGGAAGCAGCAGTAAAATCCGCCAAAAAACTGTTAGTTAAGGAGTTATCAAACGCATCCCTAACATATGAAGAAATGGAAACTGTGGTCATAGAAGTTGAAGCCATCCTCAACTCAAGACCAATTACACTCTTTTCAAATTACCCTAATGATGAAATGGCATTAACCCCCGGACATTTCTTGATTGGGGAGCCTCTTACGGCACAAGTTGACGTTACAGCGCAATCAATGTCAGCACAATTAGCAAAACGATGGGAATTGGTATCCAGAATCAAGCATTTATTCTGAACACGCTGGTCCCAGGAATATCTGAATGAACTCCAGCAACGGAACAAATGGCAAAACACGTCTCAAAACTTGAAGGTAGGCACCATTGTCATAATTAAAGAAAATTTCCCAGTTATGTCATGGCGGCTTGGTAAGGTGATTGAAACACACCACGGAGCAGACGGTATAGTTAGGACAGCATCAGTCAGAACATCCGCTGGCATCATTAAGCGGGCAATTCATTCACTAGCTCCGCTTCCTTTAGACGAACCCACCACTACAGTTGACAATGAACAGCAAGAGGATAGATCTCGAATCAAAAGGAAATGCCGATCCAACAATAACCCCACAGTTTCATCACCTTCAAAACGGTGTAATCTAGCTACAAGTCTGCTGGTACTCTTCGCAATACTTTTTCCATTAGTGTTGTGTCAAAAGGTCACATATAGGAGGATCAATAGCAACCCAGGCCTACACTTTGAACAGATTGGCAGAGTTAAACCGATTGTCTCAGAATGGAACCTTCTTATTTATTTTCAGCTAGGATTTTTTACAACGAATTACAGCTTTTGGCAACTGGCACTGACACACTTAAGAATTCCTGCAATAATCCAGACCCCAATCCGATGAACTTGCTACCCATTTCAGAAAAATCCAAAACAAAATCTTTCAAGACGAAAAAAAACGGGGAGCAATTGACATCGTTGGAAATGTGGCGAATTCATTATTTGGTGTTCTCGACTCACAATAGAAAAAATGACTGAAACGATAAACAGTCTAAAAAATAATAATGTTCACTTGAGCCAGCTCCAGCGCAACCAAACGTCATTCCTTGACTCTACCTTAAACATAACGAAACAAACTGAAACCCGTGTGCAAATTCCATCTCAGACTCCACGTCTTGGAAAACGTAGCATTCAACTAATCACCGTCTCAGATAATTTACAAAAAATGCTTATATCAATGATGAATTTATTGGCAGACACTTATCACGGTAGGATCAGTCCTACGCTGCTAACTCCACAGCAATTTGCAACTGAAGTTGATAACATAAAGGCAAATCTTCCATCTGACCTAACACTATCAGTTACCGATATTATCCATTTATATGGTATCGTCGAGGCTCACGCCGTTATTTTAAATCAACACATCATTTGTACCTTATCCATCCCACTCACCCATCAAAAGGAGTATGAACTATTTTACGTAACACCCGTTCCACAACTAATCAATAATTCATTGATCGCCAAAATGGTGGCTATCAACGCTTACAGGGACGAATATTTTCCCTTCAATGACAACGAATTTCGCGCCTGCAATACTCTGGAACATGACATCTTTCTCTGCCCAAAGCTACAAGCTATCTTCACTAAAAGTTCTTCAGTATGTACCTGTGAGTTCCATTTATTCAACAACCAATCTCATCCCAGCTGCAATATAGAGCAATTATCCAACGATAACGTATAGTACCAGCTATACAACAAAAACCAATGGCTGTTTGCAACACAACATGAGCTTAAACTAAGTACTGTATGTTATGGGGACAGTGGTTACCAGCTTCTTCAAGGTACCGGAGTGCTCTCACTCCCACCAGGATGTTCAATAAAAAAATGAGGTAATTACCATCTACGGACATCAGATTCTCACATCAGCTCTGCACTCCTCGTATACGAGCACTGGGATGACCTTCTTGCAATTACAACGGAATATACTAAATTTAAACCAGACACTACCGCAGGTGCTGAATATCGAAAATATAACCCGACTACAAGAAGAAGTACGGACCCAGCTACGCGACCTGTCGTCACCCGCAACCAATAAAGGGGTACACAGCTTAGCTGTTGGCTATGGAGGGATTGCCTTAATTTTAATCATAATAATCTACCTGGTCGTCAGGCAATTACTGAAGCACCTTGCAACCACCACAACCGCAACCCCAACCAAGATCAACCTGGAATATTTCTTTGGACCTATTAGCTTAGTAGTATAGTGTTACCAGCAATCGTTCTTTAGTGCTACTTAATTCATGGTAAACATTTCCGGGGGGTCGCAATATGTTAATTCTTATGATTGACTTCCTTTATAAACTAAGGCCAATCTTTGTAAGAATTAAATTGTGCTGCAACATTACTTCACACGCTTAAACCAAAATTGCTGTCTGGTAACATGATAGCTAATTTTGTTTTATTTAACACCGGCCAATATTTGTGTGAAATTAAATTGTGCTGAAACATTAATTCGCACGCTTAAACCGGAATTGCTGTCTGGTGTGTTACCAGCTAATTTGGTTTATTTAACACAAATTTGTAATGGAAATCCTCAAACAATTGTGCTGGGAAATCAATTCGCATGCGTAAATCAAAATTGCTGTCTGGTAATATGAGAGCTAATTTTGCTTGTTAATTTTGACAATCCGTGGGAATTTTTATTTTGGCATAATTATTATTGAAAGATTAAAGGCGTAATTTTTTGTTACCATAGGCATGGGAAAGGACGATTGCTGGAATACAATTTCCGTTTAAGTTAGTTTGTTTTTTTTTTGTTTTTTTTTATTATTAATGTGTTATAAATTTAAAGTATAAATAAGCAATTCATTTTTAAATAAACATTTCAGTACAATGTCTGATCAATTTGCGTTCTCTTGCTTTGAATACTTGCCCGAACTTATCCTTGTGCAACCACTTGGTTAAGCTAAGTACAAATTCTGATCAACTTGCGTTCTCTTGCTGCATACGTGTCCTAACTTATCCTTGTGCCAACACTTGGTTAAGTTAACCTACAACAACTGAACAATAACTTGGTGAACTACCAAATTAACCTTCAACCATTTTCTATCTCTTCGTTGGCAAGGCAAACGAGTCTTAGCTTTAGCAAGGGTATTGAAGTAAAGTAGAACTTATTAGTGCTTTCTTTAGGTATCTTGTTAAATGTCCGGAATTTTCTGAGAAGTTTGCTATAAAATTTCTGTAGTAGTTAGAAAAGGCTACAAATCTTTTTGCACTGTCAGCGTCCGTAGGTGTAGGGTAATTTTCTATTATTAATATTTGGAATCGTCTGGTAATATTCCACTGTCCGTGCATTTATGTCCTAGGTAAGTGACTTCTTTCATGAAAAAGGAACATTTTTCAGCGTTAAGTTATAGATTATGTTTGCGACATAAATCAAATATGTCTTGTAAATTCGAAAGCATGTCTTTTTCGGAACATCCCAACACAACTAAGTCGTCCATGTATAAGAAAGCTTGGTTTGGCTTTAGGCCACTGAAAGCAATTGCCATCATTCTTTGAAAAGAATTAGGTGTAACCTTTAGACTATAGGGCAGTCTGTATGAGCCACTATTGGTTGAAAATGACGTGTAGTCTCTGGAATTATCTTCCAATGAAATTTGGTGAAAACCTGACATAAATCCAGGCAAGAAAAATACTTGGCTCTTCCAAGTTGGTCTAATATGTCATCAATTCTGGGCAATGGAAATTTGTCTGCTATAAGTTTTTTATTTATCTGTCGATAATCGATCACAAGTCTCCATCTTATTTTTTTCGAGTTTGATAGTCATTTCTTTGGTACAAGTAAGACTGGACTGTTATATTCAGAATACGAAGGTTCTACAATCTTGTCCTGTTTTAATTTTTCAATTTGTTTATCAATCTCTTCTTTATGTGCGTGTGGTACGCGATAGTTCTTTATATACACAGGTTGTGTATCATTTAATCTCAACTTTTGTTTATAGAAATGATTACTGGTTATTGGTTCAGATTCCTACCCGAAAATATCACTATATGCTGTGCATATTTCTGTGAGTTTACTTTTAAATTGATTTGGAATTTTTTTTTTCAATATGTTAATTATTCCTTCTGTTCGTTTTGTATTTTTCTTTAGTTTCTTGTTAATAATGTTGTAATCAGAAAGGTTTTTAGTTTTTATATTGTGCCTTTTGATTGTTACTATTGTGTTATTTGTGTTTAAGATACGTATAAAGGCGTTGTTAGATTTTACTAGTATGATTGGTATTAGTACACCTGGCTGTATTTCCTGATTTGGAATTAATATATCGTTGTTTAAGTTATTCAGTTTTTGTTGGCGTATTACGTCTGATCTAGGTGGAAATATAATTTCCTCTCTATTACTTGTTAGTGGTATTTTTATTGTGTGTGTTAAAGAGTTTGGTCGCAAGACAAGGTTTTCATTATTCTCACTAAAATTTGGTATACAGTTATGCCTTTTGATGAAATCAATTCCAATGATTCCATCAAATGGTATTGGAAAGTCATCTTGGAAGTCGTGTGTTATTAGCCATTTTTGAAAATGTAAATCTAAATATATTTTTCCTAAAATTTTTATTTTGTGTACTTTTGTAAATTTTGTTTTTATTAAAGAAATGTCTGCGCCTGTATCTACTAGAAGTGTGGCTGTGTGATTAGTGTTGTATATTTTAATTGAGTTTTCCGACTGAAATGAGTCAGTTGCCCGAACATAATTTCGCGTTCTGAAATTACGATTGTTGTTTCGCCTCTGCGTATTGTTGAAATTATTATTATTACTGTTAGTTTGGTTGTTGTAGTTATTGTTAATGTTACCGTTGTTTTCATTATTCCTTGGGAAGTTGTTTCTTCCACGCAATCTTGTCCGGTTACCTCAGAAATTATTATTCCTAGTATTGTGTCCTTGCCTATAGTATAGGATATAATTTTGTTGTCCAGTTGCTTCTGTGCAACTGTTGACAAATTTGCCTATAGCTTCGTTCATGCTATTAAATTGTCCTGCTTCCATGATAAGTTTCACCTTATTCAAGGTGCAGTTCTTTGTAAATGCTTTTACTGCAACTTGCGTAGAATATTTACCTGCTATATCAGTGGGCAATCCATCTGATATGTAAGAGGTTTCCAGGGATCTTGTCAATTGTGCAATCTCGTCGCAATAACTATTCGCAGTTTTATTGTTCTGCTTAATGTTTAATATTTTCGCGGTTAGTACTTCTACTGACTCGCCTTTTACTGATGTTTTCAATTTGTTTATTATCTAGACTGTTGTGTTCTCGTCATCAATGAGGTTTCTGGCATTACCCTTTAACTTTGTTTTTATGAGGGTTATTGCCAGTGCTTCATTAGAGCCCTTTATTGAATCGAGTAAATTCAGTGCGTCAAAAAATAATTTGCGATTATCAGATTTACCATCGAAATCTGGAATGAGCTTTGCAGCTGTATTTAGAAAGTCAATTGGCGTTTGTGCGATTATTGGGCCTTTGTTGTTAGTTTGTTGTGAACGAATTTTCTGTATTTCTATCGGTTCATCCAAAGTAAGTGGTAATTCTATGTTGAATCCCTTTTTGTCAGCTATTTGTATTACTCTATATTTAGTATCTAAAAAGAAAATTCCTCAGCCGCTACTTTGTGTGCTTCGGTTAGTCTGTTGTAATTTACATTAAAAAGGATTCTAATTTTTTCTACATTTTCCAAGAGAATTGAAAAATGTTTATGCAACGTTTCATGTTTAGTGGGTCTATCTATGTTCAAACATTTGTGTGATTTATCAAATTATTCTGTCAGTATTCTTGCTGTATTTAATATGCTCTTCCATTCCATTAATCTTTGTTAAAATCAGTAGTTCTACTGAAATATTTCTTTTTCTAATTTTCCCATTAGCATTTCCAAATTTTGGAGCTGTTTATCTACATTTTCGTTAAAGATTTCCATTATAAGGATCCATATAATAAGTTTATTTAAAAATATATATGCATAACAATTTTTTTTTTTGTATATTTAATTTAGTTTTTAATCATTTTTATATTATTTCTTATATTACTATACCATACTATATGTAATATTATTTCCTATACTACTTGAACATGGGCGAAGTCGCCTCCGTTCCCTAAGGGTGCGTAATTAATGCGCACTCCTTTTACAAACTATTTATTAAAACTTCAAATTAAAAGTATACTTATGCTTATATTACTCTGTAGTTTATGCTGTTGTTGCTGCTGATCATGATGTTGTTGTTGCAGCAGTTGTTGATGACACGGTTGTTATCTTCTAGGGTTAGCCTTGGGGACCGTTCTTCATTTAATGGGGCTGGTGTGTTTTTCCTTTTCTTCTTATTTGTCTTTGGCCAGACACCTCTTCTTCTGACGGAAACTAGGCTGTCCGTCAGGAACCAAAATATATTATTTTCCTTGGGTGCTCTTATTGAAGAGGCACTCGGAAGGATGTTAGGTAGTAGAATTTTATCCTAATTTTTCCTCTTTTCCCTCTTCTTCGTCTATTTTATTCTGGGTGCAGTTAAGCACTCGCTATATTATTATCCTTAAAATATAAATTTGCAGGAGCACTCTCAAGGCTGGCAGGATCGCCGTGTAATATGTTCTGAATTGTTTTGGCACTTTAATATATTTCAAATGCTTTATTTAATTAAAAACCTTGTAGTTTTATTTCATTAAAACTGTTTTCCTTTTATTCATTTATTATTGTTATTACTGTGCTCAGCTAGTAGCAGTTAAAGTTAATAAGCTCAACTAGGACCTTGGAGGAAATATTTATAATTGATTTTAAGTTGAACATATCAGTCGGTTACATACCGACTATGAGAATGTTATAACTAATCTAGAGTAAGTGAGAATGGAACTCATTCATACTTAAATTTAGATAGTATCCCAAAATTAGTGATTGCGTGGTTCTCCAATATATAAAAATAATAATGTAAAAATACTATTAATATCCTAAAGTAGTATTAGTATTATAATTTTGACGAAAAGTGTAATGTGATCTAAATGTTACTGCATTTTTTTTGGGATTGATTTCCCACAAAATAAATGTGTCACCTGAAACGCACGCATCAGTACAACAACAACACAAGCAAAGTCTACATTAGCTGAAGGCGGTTTGCATAACAATAGTTAACATGTATGCACTGCTAGTGCATTGTACTTTGAGAATTTGAGCCAGCTGTGAATATTTAGAATTTGTATTAGGGTGGTTCCACTACACTTGTTCCTAAGGTTGTAGAAGTTTTTCATATGAACAATTTAATTGGACGAATTAAATGTTTTTTTCCTTTAACTACTTCACTTTAAGTTGCATTGTTCTGAATACTTGTCCTAACTTATCTTTGTGCAAACACTTGGTTAAGCTAAGTAAAGAATTAACTTGCGTTCTATTGTTCTGAATACTTGTCCTAAACTCATGGTTGGAATTCACAGTAATTTTTGAATAATAAATATTTTATGAGATATTATAAAATATTTATATTTTTTTACAAGTTAAATATAGTTACGAAGATGTTTAAGTTTGCTGTTTAAGTTTTAAAATATTTATTGTGTCTTTTACATAGTTTTCTAAGAAATTTAATACGCACAAGACAACAACAATATGCTTACAAATTTTGGAAAAGAAGCTAAACAAAACAAAAAACCCAGAACAAAAACAAACACAATCAAACAGGTGCATACACTGAATGATTATAACAGTTACAATATGCCATGATGTTAATGTAGAATATATGCGAGAACCTCTTAAAACAAATATGTAAATAATTTGTTTACTGCAACCTTATGTAGTTATAGAGAACTTTATATTTTTTTTGTCGGTCTACAGCAACCGCGTTTTTTTCTCTGCAAGTAATAAATAAAACTTGCTTTGAGAGGAATGTTTTCCCGTTATAGGTCAAATGATTTTTACAATAAAAAAATACATATACCACAACAATTCTAAAATGATTGTAATATGTGTAACACAAGTTTTAAGCGAAATGTTAAGACTTCTTTGAAAGGTTATAATCAAACATTAGTTTTTTTTATAGAGATTTGTTGGAATCATACTATATGTCATGTTTAAAAGAAGCAGATGTTCTGAAGCATCGAGGACAAGTTATATCATCAATGCAAAAGAAAGAACACAACCAATTGTGGATTGGTCTTGTAAATGACAAGTTTGACCAGTTTTGGGCTGTTAATCGCAGACTTATGGAAGCAAGCGGAGAACAAGAGACGTTTAGATACATTCCTGCTCGTTTTTATAACGAGGTGAGTAAAACGGTTTTGTAATCGGAATGTACTTTTTTTAATTTATTAAGCTCAGTTTTGTTTAAAATCCAAATTAATTTTATGACTAAAATTATTATCTGTGGTTTTTGTGTTTCCTACGAAAGCAATACATTACAAAGCCATAAATACCATTCGACTTTTCCTAAACGTTTTGTTTTACGTAACGTATTTTACCTAGGTTTCTAAGCCGAGAATTACTTTCTCACATATGCTTTCAATAGCAG
This sequence comes from Trichopoda pennipes, assembly GCA_030448955.1. Classification (NCBI taxonomy): domain Eukaryota; kingdom Metazoa; phylum Arthropoda; class Insecta; order Diptera; family Tachinidae; genus Trichopoda; species Trichopoda pennipes. Next base: position 198,647 of record JASKUP010000097.1, read on the forward strand.
TGTTACTTTATAAAGAGTGAGTTAAAAATTTTTAATTGGAGGAAGGGTGCGTGTCTTTACTTGATGCGAAACAAACTACTAACGTAGCCAACCAACCAATATACTTAAACTTTTTTATGTTCAGATAATTCTTGCAAAACTTTATTTCAATCAAGTGGAATGCAAGCTTGTTTTTTTAATAATGTTGACAAAATATATTCCTTTCAGTATACAACTAAAATATTAATAATTATTAAATCTTGTACTACTATGTTTATTATTCTCTAAAATGTTGCTCTGGCATTTCTTAAACCAAAAGGTATTTAGTGAACTAATCAATTGAATCGAATTAGATTGTCGTTGCAATAAAGCAATTTGATAGATGTTCAGTGCTTCTTCTAATGTTCCTATAATTATGTCATTTATGTTTAAAATATTATATTTACTGTACTAATAATGAATTATCTCTTACATTTTAACTCTTATATGATGGCAGAGAGTTGTAACTATTAGCTTTAAGTATTAGGTTGAGTTATGCAGTTTTTAGAATTAGTATTCATGCAACCTCAAAGAAGAGCAGGTAATACATCCCCAATAAAATTATAATTAAAATTATAACTGTCCGTCTTTTTTTCTTAATACACACCCTTCCAAATTCTTTGGGAACCAAATTTCCCGAGACCACCCTCACCATTGCCCAATCGATAGAGTTTTTCACTAAATCGAGAATACTGACTTAAAATGTCGGTATAGGATATTTGTTTTCAATTGCAATATCTTGAAATTTTCTGCAGTCCACTGCTGCTCTCTATTCCTGCTTTCCAGAATTTTCAAGTTTTTTAGGAACAACGCAGTTTGGAGCATTATTTCGACTATATGACTTTGTTAAATGTTCCGTTTGAAGTATTTCATTAAATTGTTTCTCAATTTCTGTCTGTTAATTTCTGGAAGCCGAAATGTTCTGGAGATTGTTGATGTTTTATCCCTACATTTAAGAACAGAAGATTTCAGTTTCTATTTAAAGTATAAATCTTTTATTTATTCATTATTAAAATGTTTTAAATATTTTCTTAAATGATCTATTCTATTTGAGATATTTGAAAATGTAAATTCTCCACTTATTACTTTAAATATGTTAATAAAAATTAAGCGTGTAAAATTCGCAACTAAAATTAACAGCATTGTATTCTGCACATAAAAGCATGCCTCGATTTACCGCTAACTTATTGAGAGTAATATGATCAAACTGTAGAGACATAAAATAAAAGATTAATTAAAATCACAATAAGCAACTAATGACTTTATTTTTTTATTTCTTTTATTTAATTCGATTTACTACTCTCATAAAGTTTTGCTAATGTCTCTTTTTATTATGACAACCTAAATAGTTATATTCATAGACTGACTTGGCAAATTTTTTTTAACTTGAGGCATCTCATGATTTCTGAAAAAGTGGAGTGAAACCATTAATTTGCCGACTGACAGTACTGTCATATGATGGAATGTGGAAGATTTTAACATTAAATTGATTGAAATCCTTTATAAATATTATGACTCTCAAATTAAAAGATTGTTCGTTAACCATTATGAAAATACTGGAGGTTTTCCAAAATTAATGAGTATTTCGCAGAATGGTTTACATTTTCAATGGCTATGGACTTTAAAATATTCGCTTGGGCATACTTGGTTAATTTATCAATTGACGGTAGAATAGATGCTTTTTCGGAAATGGAAGTGTCAGTATCAATTATTTGTCCAGGAAATTGTCGACACATTGTCAAAAAAATGTCATTGGGGTGTCGATCATATTTGTTTTCCCTAAAAATTGTACATAAGCCCGCTATTCTTCTGATCTTTACCGTATTTGGGGAAAATAACATTTTTCCAAAAACTGTGTTTTTATCAGCACCTGTGTGGGCCCTGCTCTGTTCGTTTATTATTTCTACGTTCAGTTCCGAGTCGCTACAAATGTCAATAAATATTTTCCTTGTATAGAGAACTTGAAATTTATGGAAGCGTTCAAAGAATAATTCTTGCGCTTTTCTGAGGATTAGTGTGGCTTAAGGAAGAAGTGTGGTCGCTATGTTAAGTGTCTTTGTGCCATGATATATATTTCTTGCAGTGTTGTAGAAAGTGCGTCTGGGAACACATTAATTCCTTCAGGTTTTTTCTAAGGGTGCTTTCCATCATATCAGCGTACTATTTGTGCTAGTATTGAGAGTGCATATGTCAAAGGTCCTTAAAAATCTTTATACTTTCGCCCTTAGCACTTAAGCGTCCACACTACTTAAACGCCCATACCACTATCAGCATTTTTATCTCGTTTGTGGCGTAGTGTTCGTAGAAGGTAATAGAAGTGAATGAAATTAGTCTTTCATCCTCCTCCAGCACTGCGCCTATTGAGTAGTTGGATGAGTCTATAGTAAGCTGAAAATCCTTGTGGAAACCTAAATATGCTAGTATAACAACTTCTGTTCTGTCTATTTAATGCAAAGCTGCATTGTTCAAAGTAATTGCAACGTATTACATATTGATTTGGATGTCCTTTCGCCCCCGTTTAAAAGAGCCGTTAAAAGGTTTGCTAATTTAGAATAATCTCTTAAAATATATAGAACCTTGATGTGCCTGCGAAGATTATAGTTGTTTTAAAGTTTTTGGGACAGAGATTCTCTTAATTTCTTATACTTTTAAGGGGTTCGCTCGTATTCTTGATGCAGATATTATAAAGCTTAAAAATTTAACCTGGGACCAGCACTCAGGGGATGACTCCTGCACATGCAATGTATTGTGCCAGAACTAGGAAATCAAGTTATGGGAGGGGGAAAGTAGGAGTAGTGTTTGTAGGCATTCAATTTTAAGTTTCCTACATTGAAAGTGACTGGAAAGACCTCTGGTTTGAGCTTATTCCACATTCGGACTGTTCGTCTGGATATGCTATTAACGAAAATCGAGTTAAACGCAACAACGTGCGACTTTCGGGAACAAGTTCCCTAATGTCGTTAGAGCACTTACCATTGTAGTAACGATAAAACAGTGAAAGACAACATATTGCGTCGCAGCTCCAGAGAATCAATAAAGTTCGATATCCTACTGTCCCAAATGATAAAGGGGGATTGGATATAGGTGGTATAAATAGTATGTAGATCGGATGGAGCGAAGTAACTTTTATACCGTTTTAGAAAACCGAGGCACTTGAAAGCTTCTTTAGAAACCTGAAAGAGGTTTTTAGTCCATCGAACATCACACTGAATTTTTATGCCAAGAACATTAATAACTGATTCCGTGATTATCACCCATAGTAACAGATGCTGCACTATTTCTATGCGTAAGCATGTAACATTGTGTCTTACGGGCATTAAAATCTACTCTATTCACACGACCCCATCCCGAGATTGTTGCGAGATCGTGATTGAGCGTATTATTCATGTTCCGCCTTTTGGAACCCACCTCCAACTGGTCCGGTCCATTATTGAATGAATACGAATTACAAATGGTGCTGTCATCTGCGAAAGAGTATATAGGGTTGAAAGTTTTACAAAGACGGTCATTTAGATAAATAAGAAATAAGGTAGGAGAAAGAACGGAGCCTTGCGGTACCCCTGAATTAGTTTGGAATTCGTCTGATGAAATCACATCTATAAAAACTCGTATAGTGCGATTCCTGAGAAAACTCGATGTAAATCGGGAGAAATTATGACCGACACCAAATGCAACAAGTTTTGACAGAAATGCATTATGGCACACTCTATCAAACGCCTTGGAAATATGTAGAGTCACCACTATACTCTCTCCGAAATTACATGATAGGATTTACATCTCTACCTAGCTATGGAGCCTTAATCAGATGGTGGTCAAACCACTGGGAATGAAAAGCAAACGTCATTTACGCCCTTGGAAGCCGAAGACTAATTTTAGCAACAGGTCTTTCCTAGTTGCAACTTTGATGATTCCAGAGCTGGGCTGCAAACCACCACTCCTTGCTGAAGAGCTGGAGACTTCAACTCCTGTCCAGAACACATGTCTAGCATGCTCACTGGACTGGATCATTCACCTGTGGGTGTTATTATTGGCGAGATAATCCTGATAATCATTCATGCTTGCGGCCGCGAAACCACAACCACCACGATACTCCCGAAGGGCCGACCTCAATAATCAGTCAGAGAAACAGCTAAATGCCTAAAAAAACAAATAGTGGAAACTGTGCGGGTTACTAATTCCCGTGGACATAACGTGGAGTTCCCAGTTGACCCCTGCTGCCTTCAGGGGACTGGACTTCCTTTTTTACCCAGTTGCACAGGTCTAAATATATCCCCCCGGGGGTACACTCTCCGAAATAATGTATGGAGTTGCACCATTGTTCCGATAGGAAAATCAGCATGTCACCCGTAGAGTGCCCCTTTCGGAAATTATACTGTTAGTCGCTAAGTTATCTGTTGGACTCCAGGTACCTCACAAGATGAAAATTAATCATATTTTCCATTACTTTAGAAAGTGCAGAATAAATTGCAATTGGGGATCGGCGTTACATTACATTTCAACACTTTGGATATTCTCTAGCATGATACAATGTGCTGAAGACGCGCTAGCGTCGAAGAGCACTGTTTCAAGACCAGTGCTGGAATTCCATCCGTCCCAGGAGACTTACTTGTTGATGTTGAGATCTGTTGAAACCTTTTTAACCCCACGAGCTTGAAAAAATATCTTCGGCATAGTAACAGATACTCTGTCGAACTCGGGTAGTTGATTGCTCTTCGGAAAACCAGAATTATTTGCAAATATACCAGTTAAAAGGTTAGGCTTATCAAGCAGGCCAGTGATAATTTTTTAAAAGAGTCGGAATTGAAGATCTAAAATTATCCCTTTTCTTTTTTAACAATTAACCAAAAGCCTGCTAGCCCTAGAACTAGCAAAAACTTTAGTACGAAGGCGCTCATCTTCCAAATTTTTCTCGCGCGAGTTACATACAACCAATACTTACTTACATAAATATATTTTCTATCACACTGCCGACTCTGAATTTTAATATTAGCTTTAAGTAAAACTGAATTGTAAAATGCATATCGAACGATAGTCCTGTTCGATTTGCATTCCTTTGTTAGTTATTCTTGATTCCTTTTTTTAATGCTGATTTTTATATGAGAAATACTTCAAAACGAATTTATGCATTAGAGTTAACGAAAAAAAGAGAGTAGTCATGAATTAACATTTGACTAATAAAGATATTAAAGCATGAACAGCTATAGTTGTTTAAATTCGTAAATCGCGTAAGTACATTGGCACGCAGATTTTGCCCTTTTGCGTAGCGAATCAGTATCTCCGTTTTTTTTTCTATGCCAGATATGGAATGCTTTCTCTCTTGATCGGACTGCATTTTTGCACGTCCGATTAAACCAGGACTTCTATCTGGTTTTAATCGAATTTTTTTTGGATGGAATAAAAGTTTGCATTCCTAACAAAATGATTTTTGCAACAATTTTCGCTACGGCATCGACATTATTGTCCAAGAAACATAATATCCAATTGAATTGACTAATTGAATTGCTTTTGAGCGTATCCCAACGAGTCTTCTCAAAAATATATTTTAAAAGTTTAGACGCTGATTTGGAATCGTTGTGAAGTTCTGTATATGAAACGAAGGCGGATACAGTGATCGAAATTGCCAAGAGGTGCATAAACACTAACTTCATACTTTTTGGAGTTTAAAGTTACAAAAAGGTCGAGCGTATTACTTTCGTATCCTTCAACATAAGGAATGTGTGTTGGTTCATTCACTAATTGCACAAGGTGATTGTGCGCAGCAAATAACTCAACATAATGGCCTTCTGCAGTTGTATGGCTCGAATGGCGAAGCTAAGAACAGTTGTGGACAATGAAATCGCCAGCAACAACAATTTTACTGTTCGGACAACTTTCGAGAATCTTCGATAGGGAGTTGAAAAGACATGGAGTTTAAACGCGGAAAGGGTTTAAACTTTGTAACGACACGTTTTCCTGGTAGCTGAGGTATGCTCAGCGGCGTCCAGGGTCGTGTTGTGTCGATTCCAAAAAGAAAGACAAAGCCTTACTCACAACGTTGCTCTTTATTCAGGAAAGGGGTTTCCCTATTCCTAGTTCGCAACTTGACTGCAGCTAGGGCTCAAATCTTGTGAACTGGTGTGTATGCAGGCAGCTTCAGTAAACATCTTCTACTTTATGCGGTCCGTATTCGGCGAACGTCACTGTCTAAGTCGACTGCAGGCACAAACTCGGCTGGGTATTACCACGGCTCTGTTTGTGGTCGCTCCGTCGAAATAGGTCGGTAAGCCGCAAGCGCCAAGGCACTGTAGGCTGGGCTGGGTATTACCACGGCGCAACCGTTCACTGCCTGGTCACTGTCGGTGGCGACTGCGGACACAAACTCGGCTGGGTATTACCACGGCTCTGTTTGTGGTCGCTACGTCGCAGTTCTGTCCTGCCTCAGGGTATAGCTTCGGCTGAGTATTACCACGGCCTTATCTATACCCTGAATACCAGTCCAAAAAATAAATAAAAAAGTAGAAGAAGATATTTACCTTTGCTTCTGTTGCCGGTCGCACACCAATTCATTTATTCTGATTGATGTTTGCGCTTTTATACTCGTTTTCCTACCACACACCAATGCACAAACACACTTACATTACTTCGGTAGTAAGTACACCACAGCCGACGGCTGTTTTCACCACCGAGCTGCAGCCAGTTTTACAATACGAATATTACTAATTAATTAATTATTATGCCTTCGTGGCTAATTACAATAATACTAGAACTAAATCTTACGTCAACATAAATACTTATAACTACATGCGTATATAAGTAAATACATGAATTCATATTTTTAGTAAATGATAAATACATTGGAGAAAATATAGAGATTCAGACATAAATTCACCATCCTAGTAAATACGTTTAAAATAAAAGATAGGGATTGACCCGTGACTGTTGTCAGACCGTTCTATGTGTGAAAACGACTCCGGACTTTTGGTCGTTACAACTTCTGTAGAGAAGCCGGAAATGCAAGAGATGTGACCTGATTCTGTATTTTGCCCATACATGTGCCCAGTGCTTGCTGACACTTGTACGCAACTTAATTGCGAATATATAATGCAAGGCCCCAATGAGAATTTAAAAGCGATAGCAGTTGGTACCCAGGTAAGTGAAAACCCTGTGGATCAGCATTTTCAGACGCCTGAGTGTCACATAAGGCTAAAATATCGGGCCAATGGAGACAAGTGTGAGCATATACAGAGACAAAATTCGCCTTTAGCCCATGTATATTGCAGAAGTGAATTTTGATTCGTTCTGTGATAACAAGCAAGAAAGTCAGATCTGAACATTTATTTTGCTCTACTGCAATCACTGCAATAACCTTCGCTTATTAGTGACTAGTGCTAGGCCGTCGCAAATAGTTCAGCAAAGTTTAATTCAATGGCACAAGTAAAGCAAAATTTTATTTTAATATTTCAATAAAAAAAAAAAGTTATCAACGCCACAATAAAACCGTTACTAAACTTCAGTTGTTTTTCTTTTTTTTCCTTTCCCTTGTTTACTCTCTGCTTCTAATTGAGAAATTATAAAATATTTTCTTTTATTTTATCGTTTCTGTCATTTATTTAAAACAATAAAAATTTTATGTTTATTCTATTATTTTGGTTTTTTATATTTTAAAACACAAAAAAAGCACAACATTCAAAACAAGGTCGTCTAACAAAGTAAAAAAAAACAGAAAACAACGTTCAAACACGAAGAGAGACAAAACGCTACTGAAATCCACATTTATCTAGTTGAATCTTCAAATGTTTTGAAATACTTTTTTTAATTTTTTCCAAATATGATAAAATCATATAGACGTAACATATTTTTCCTATGTTCTCTAAATTTGAAAAATTGATAAGGATTTGTAAGCTCAAAAGGCAACCTAGTAAACTCATACTTTATATTGATACAAAATGTAGTCTTATTGATATCCTTTTGTCTTTGATGAAATCCACTTTTAAGGTCCAATACAATAACGATAACCACGCCATATGTTTTTAAGCCAGAAGCATTCATTTACTTTAGTGTAACCCAAACTAGTAAGTTGTAAGGTGATTTTAAACCTCTAATAATACCTTGTTTCTGCAGTTCTTAGATCTGGTTTTGAAACATTTCTTCGGGTTGTTGTCCTTTTTTCACCTTTTATAGTTGTTGTATAGGTTAGTTTAAAGTTGCGTTTTGAAAAAAAGGTTGTGAACGTTTTTAAAGCGCTTCTAGTTGCTGCTTTTGGACTCCGCTCATGTGTTCGGTTCTGATCGAGTTACTACTTGTGATATTATTAACACACTGTAGAATTTGTTGTTTTAAGTTTATATGACACATATTTGTGAAAGTGCTTGTAAACTGTCATTACCGAAAATAGCATGGGAAGATTTAAGAGTTGGTAAAGCAAAAAATTTTTAATTTGTAGATTAAATATCGAACAGGTTAATAAACGTAGATTCAGTAATAAAAGCTTTTCTTTCCGCTGAACTTGCGTCTTTTGTTTACTCTAAAATAATGAATGCCTGCAAATTGTTCTCCGATTAATTCCGTTTCATATATTAATGCGCCCTTGAAAAATTTTTCATATGGTTCCATAGTTAGGTTAAAATTTATTTCTTGATTTTGTGGTCTTCTCCAAAAGAATTGGTTATTGGATCGTGATCTGTTCGTATAATTTATATTTTTGACTGGATGGTTTAGGGGGCGGTGGTGTTACAGTGCCAAAGGAGTTACGATATTGCCTCAATGAGTTTTGCGATTGTATTAGAAGTATTAGCGTGATATGGATAGTGATATTGGATATGATAACAACTTCTGTGTTAAATACGGCGGTGGAATTGTTGTCGATTGGTTGGATTTGAAGACAGAGTTTGTCTAATAAGACAAGTTGTTTTGTAATTTTGGTTGTTATAAATATTTTGTGGATATTTATTAAAGGCGTGATTGGATCGAAAGTTTTGATTTTGCAATTCTAAGCACAAATGCAAGGTGTATAAAAAGCTCCATTAATGAAGGCTTCTAGGGCCTTGTCACTCAAAGTTTGAATCAGCTTCTTTGTCCACTATCATACAGTTTATGTTATTAGGTATCGAAGATAGATGTGAATACACCTCTTAAACTGACGAATTTATCTTCACACCTTTAATACTCGAGGATATCTACGTTTCTTTTGTCTGTTTGTATATAGTGGAATGTCAGATAACGTGAAATTGACTGGCAACACAAAGGGGTATTAAAAGTAAGTATGCAAAGTATTTGGGCGTTCCTTTTTGTTATTCATAAATACTCGGAACTCGTTCAACACTCTTTTTTTCAAATAATTGAATTCTAAATAGTTCCCGCAAAATTTCCTCCAGACATGACTTCATTGGTGCGTCGGGCTTGTAATCCACTTCTGAAAAAAAACAGATACAATGAAAAAGAAGAAGAGTTGACGACCCCAGCAAACACATAAGGGACCATGATTTAAGGTTATGCACTTTGAATGTGCGATCCTTGTACAGACCAGGTGCATCAACACAATTACTGGATGTACCGGAGAGGTATAAAATCCATATAATTGCAATCCAGGAAATGCGATAGAATGGCCATGGTGTCATCAAAATATCTAAAGGTGATATCTATCACAGCTGCCTTGAAATAAAGCACGAATTTGGATGTGGTTTTGTGGTTAGTAAAAAAGTTAGTCATTTAGCTTTCCGCTTTACACCAATAGATGAACGACTAGCTTCAATTCGCAACAAGGCAAACTTTTTCAACATCAGCCTAGGAGCGCCTAGAGGAAGTATAAAATCGGTGTCCCTGCCATTACATTAAAATTGTTCTAGGTAGTTTTAATGCCAAAATAGGTAGGGAAAGTATCTTTAATCCAACAGTCAAAAAATTCAGCCTCCATTATGAAACTACTGACAACGGTATGAGGCTAATTTTTTTTGCAGCGGCACTTAACATGGTAGCTAGTAGCCCTAGATTTCAACATATCGATATCCATAAAGCGACCAGTGTTAGCGGCGCAAACAAGGTACGAGCAAGATTGAATATAGCGAGAAACGTACGTGCCGCAACCCATGAAAAGTTCAACGTCACATCGCTGCAAACGCAACGAATAGCCGCTGCATATTCCACTCGTTTAACCCAATTGCTCCATAAGGCACTTCTTGTCCTTGTTCGTGCTCAGTGGCATCACATCGCCCATTCAATGGAGAACGCTGCAAGAGTCGTACTTGGACATCAAAAACCAGTGCCAAAGAATCTATGGTTCGACGATGAATGTCTCAACGCTACTGAACAGAAAAATGTAACATATCTGGCAACACTCCTTAGAGTAGCAATGCGAAATACACTCGAAAAATACAGAGGGAAAACGAGAGTGAGGGTACCATTGACCCATTTAATGATGACGGAGTTGATTGTACACCGCCCAGCCAGATTGAGGTAGAAATAGCTATATCCAGGCTATAAAGTAAAATTCATTTAATCAAGAATATGCCACCAACATTGGATAATTCTTCCGGTGAAAATTGTAACACAACGCCAGTTACCATATTACAAACTTTGAATGTGTGAAAGTTTAATCCATCTTTGGAATCATGGAATGTTTGGAAGGAAAGTTTAGACATTCATTTTTGTGAGAAAAGATGCACAGATGACAGTGTAAGAAAGTCAATTTTATTAAAATCAATTGGTGCTGTTCCCTACAAAGTCTTACATAGTTTATGCAATCCAGCTCCTCTTGTGTCTGAATCGTTTAAAGAGCTTTGTGAAATATTAAACACGCAATACACGCTGCCTACAATCGTTTTTAGCGAACGACGAACATTTTATGTTGTAACAAAACAGAATGATGAATCCGTTGAATCCGCATATCAAAGGAAGAAAAAGTTGAAAAGGCTGTAAATTTTGTCAAGAAACAAAAGACGTTAAAAAAGAATCGTGCTAGTGAGTGGTTTTGGAAATCGAGGAAATAATAATGCCGTGATGATAGAGGCAAATCTTAAAAGAAAGCTTTGTGTTCTCAATGTGGTTGGTGAAACCATAGTTCTGAATTTTGTAAATACAAGAAGCGCAAGCGTCATACATGTGGAGGAATTGGTCATTTGGCTGAAGCCAGAAGAGTGTTAATTACGTTTTATTAATAATATTGTTGATAATACAAATTTGTATAATTATTCTATTTTTATTGTGTCTGAGAGCAGTTCTAGTAATATGTATTCTCTTCTAGTCGTCATAGATGGTGTATATGATAAAGGAGCACCATGTACATTATTACCGTTTTCGTTTTACAAACAAAACAAGAGCAAGAAAACGTTTAGACCATGCAATGTATCATACGTTGATTACAGTAGTAAAAAATAAAAGTTGTTTGGTGAATGCGATGCCTTGGTTACTTTTGAAGGTAATAAGTTGCTTTTGTAGTAGACTCTTTAAATCCGCCCCTATTTGAGGATCCTTTTTACGATCATTTAATTTTGAGCTGTTGCAAATAATCAATATTACCATCAATATTACAAATGCTGCAATGACGTGATAAGATTTACACCTGCACCTGGCCGTGGGCCTTAATCAGATGGTGGATCATTACAACTGTGGATGAAATGACGTGATAGGGTTTACATCTGCACCTGGCCGTGGGCGGTAATCAGATGGTGGCCATTACCAGCAACGCCAGTCACGCCCTAGAAGGTCTTCGGATACGTATATCCTCTGGTCACTCCTAGTAGCAATTTCGAAAGCCCGAAGTAGGCCGCAGCCTTCACTCCTTGCTGAAGAGTTATAGACTATCCAACTCCCGGTTCAGAACGCATGAAGCTTAATATAGTTAAGAACACGACGGCATTCATACTCACTGGACCTGGACCATTCATTGTGTTCATTGTGAATGATCCGATCCAAACACTCAAACGAGGGCGTCTAAACACACAGCTACCACGATACTCCCGAAGGGCCTACCTTAATAATCAGTCAGAGAGCAGAAAACTGGGGCTTTGCTGATTCCCGTGGAAATATAGTGGATTTTCCAGTTGGCTCCTACTAGCCTAAGGGGACTGGGCTCCCTTTTACCCTTGCAAGACACAAGTCTTGATGGTGTGTGATCCATAAAAACTTATAATGTGCCCCCGGGGGGCACAAAAGTTGATCAAATGAAAAATGCATTTTTTGAAGTTTTTAAAGACAAATTAGAAGAATTCGGGATAAGCAGAGATTTTTAATGTCGCTGAGGATGTAGCGCCAATATTTTTGAAACCACGACTATTGCCACTGGCGTGGAAATACAAAGTTGAAAAACAGTTACAAAATTTAATTGATACTGGTGTTTTGGTGCAGTGCACTGCAGTATTCATACAGCATGTATAGTGTGTGCAAGCCGGCACAACTCATGTAGGGAGTTTACAACAATTCTGTAGTAAATATGCTAACACATTTCTTGGTATCAAATTCAACAATACCATGTGTTTGGCATGTGTCGTGCCGTTGACCACTTGCATGTTGTTGACACAGTTTCAATATGTTTTTAATAATAAAATTGAGTGACTTTAGAAATCACTCAATTCTAGATTGTAAGTTAGATTTTCATAAGTAGTTTATACGCAATAAGAATAATTGAATAAAGCAGACTTTAACTGAATAACTTAGGCAACTTCTGCCTAGTTTTATTTTAAAGTCTCGTATTCTGGCAGTTGCTTTGAACGCCTATAAACTAGCTGACACCTTCTATAGCTGTTGAAACATAGTAAGGGCTATAGGGACCATACTATCGTAATACTGAAAAAGCAAATACAGACTTCCAAGCCCCAGAATGTACACCAACTTCTTTGAATGCTGGGCCAAAGCCGATATCCTTAGAAGAATGCCGGAAAAGCCAGGAAGTTAGAAAACGACCACTAGTACACGAAAATAACACCAAACCAAAGCAAAAGAAAGAAGGTGCGCTAAAGAAGTTTCAGATGCGAAAGGCAATAGCCATTCTGTACGAAAACCTAACTCTCTCAACAGATACAACAAAAAAAAGAACAGTCAAACAGAAAATTATTAAGCTTGGGAAAGATTAGAAAAGAGATAAGAAGATAGGAAAAGTACAATTATTAAAAATATGCAGATTTGAAAAATTGTTATGGTAGATCCCATTTGGGGAAACAAAGCAATTCCAAATAGAATAACTTGAACAAAAAGATATACAAACTGGAAAATTTCCAAGCATTAAACAGTTTGTTAGAAACAAGATATAAAACCACTAGAATCCTCCCAGAACTACATAATAGACTAAATGCATTGTTCCAAGGAAAAATGACCATAAATACATTTAGAGAAAAAATAACTGCAATAATAGATACTTTAGATAAATTAGGGATTGAAGAATTAGGAAACGAGGCTATACAAGCAGAAAAAAATGTCATATGCAGATTAACCAACAAATTATCCTTAGACAAGAAAGGACTAATTTAGCACTTTAAATCGACCACATACGCTGCTTGACCGATAACCTGAAAGAGGCATCAGAACTTGCATTAGAATTAGAGAATTGGAACGGGACAAACTACAATTCCATACTGCATGTCCGAAATCAGTATCAAGGTAATAACAGATTTAACACAATTAACTCCAACACACATAGAAGCTATAAAAACAACACAAGTTTCAACAGAAGTAACAATATAAACAACGCTAACAGGAACAATACCAATTTCAATAACAATTTTAACAATAATTCTAACAGATATCACAATCTTAACTCTAACAGAAATAACAACTTTAACAATAATTCTAGCACCAACAGATATAACAATTTTAACTCCAACAGAAGTAATAATTCCAACAATACCTAAAACCCTAAAAACAACAACAATAGTAGAAACAATTACAGAAGCCAGAACAATAACAACAGACAGATACACACGATCCAAAATGAGGGCAGCAGGCCTGGGATACTTTAATATCCCGGAGAACCAAAACTATAAATTCATAAAGTATCCGACAATGATACATTAATAAAGCTGTTTTTTTAGCGAAAGCTGTTAACACGTTTTGTTTTGATAACGCGGTAAAAATTAATAAAATAAAATAAATACTTGGCTATAAAATAGACAAAAATATTGCAAACTGACAAATTAAAGTTGTTTTTTTGTGTGGTTATAAAATTAAAAAGTAAAATACTGTGAAATATAAAGAAAATAAGAAGCTAAAAGGCAGGCTTATATAAAGCCATGGCGGACTGTTATAAGTGTAAAACTTCTATACGTGGAGAATCAGGAATTAATTGTGCGGGAGTATGTAAAAAGGTTTTCCATTGTACGGTTAGATGTGCCGGTATTGACCAGTACTCAGCAAAGACTCTGGAAGCAGATAACTATGTGCGGTATATTTGTGATGACTGTGTCCAATACATACATAATGTTGATATGGTGTTAAAAAACATTCAAGATAGTGTTAACAAAAACAAACAATACCTGATCGACTATAAAAGTGAATTTAAATCATCATTAAATCAAAATGAAAATGAGATAAAGCATTTATTAGAGGCAATAGAAAAGAGGTATGAAGATAGATTTAAAAAAATTGATAAAGCCCAAAAAGTATGCGAAAAATATGTGGAAGAAGTAAAAAAGCTAAGTGATGCTGTAAATGAAAATGAAAATGCAAACAAAAACAAAATGGAAGAAAACAATATAAAACTTTGTAACCAGATAAGGCAAGTAATTAAAGAATCAAGTGATAAACAAAACACAAGATCATTCGCTGATGCTGTTAAAAAAGGACCGGTGTTACCAGAAATGAAAAAACAAGTGCCATTAATTATTAAACCAAAAGAAGCACAAAAAATAGAAAAAACTAAAGAAGACTTAAACAATAAGGTGGACCCAATTAACTTAAAAATAACAAATGTTGAGAATAGGAGTAATGGAACAATAGTGATTCAAAGTGAAAATAATGAAGAGAGAGATAAAATTAAAACTGCCGTACAAAGTGAAATGAGTGAAAAATATGAAGTTAAAGTACCCAATAATGCAGAGATAAGTGTTACCATAACGGACATGACATTCAAATACTCAAATGATGAGTTAATCAATAAAATTAAAAAACAAAATGAATTCTTAAAGGACAGTAAAATAAAACCAGTTAAAACATATGAGATTAAAAGAAATAATAAAATAATTCATAATGCAAAGCTTATAATTGATAGTGAATCATACACCAAAATTTTGTTAGCTCAAAAAATAAATATCGGATGGGAAAAATGCAGAGTTTTTGATGGTACCGATGTATTAATGTGCTATAAATGTAAAGGATTTAATCATAAAATAAGTGAATGTAGAAATCAGGAAATATGCTATAAATGCCATGGAAACCATAACCCAAAGGAGTGCAATAATGAAATTATTCTAAAATGTATAAATTGTCTAAAAATCACAGTACTGTAAGCAAGGAATGCCCAGTATATCAAAACAAATTAAAGATGAAGATGAGAAGGATCGGTTTCAATATTTAACAATCAAAGAATATAACCGGTATAAAGCAAAGATCAAAAAATAAAATAAACCTACTTGTAAGAGCAGAATCATCATCGTCAACAATAACTGATAAACAAATAACATTTATATATCAAAACGTTCGAGGAATAAATACTAAATTATCTAAATTGTACGTTGAAAGTTTTGGGTTTACTCAAGATGTTATTATCTTTACCGAAACTTGGTTGAGCAACAAAGTTTTTAATGCAGAAATTTTTTGTAATAGATATCAAATCTATAGACTTGATCGTAGTACTGATACTATTGGAGGTGGCGTTCTCATAGCAATCTCTTCAAAATTTTCATCTGAAGAAGTGAAAATTGAGAATCAACATAAAATTGAATTTATCGCTGTCGTCTTGAAAGTTGGACATAAACGTCTATTTGTAACCTGTTCTTATATACCTCCATGTTCTGAACAATTGATTTATAATGAACACACTAAATCTATTGAGAGAGTTATGTCGAAATGTAATACGAATGACCTAGCACTAATTTTTGGCGATTTTAACCTTCCATCAATCACGTGGACATACTCAACTGAATCCTTCTACTATATCCCAACAAAAGCAAACGAGTGGAACAATGATGTTATTAACTGCATATCTGACTTATGTTTTTATCAACTAAATGGAATTAGTAATATTAACAACAAGATTCTTGATTTGGTATTTGTGAATGAACCTACAGACTTCACCTTACACAGAGCTGATCCGATGTCTTTACCTGAGGATCCAAACCACCCAACAGTCGAAGTAAGCTTTTCCATATCGTCCTGTAATGGTCGCAACATAAACAATGATGCAGATGGAACATATTTTTTTAAGCGTACGGATTATGCTGCGTTAAATCAGTTCTTGTATAGTACGAATTGGTTGGAATTGTTATCAATATCCGACGGTTCCTCTGATTCTATAGGGGCAATGGTAGATTTATTTTATAAAACTTTATTTGAATACATTGATGATTGTGTGCCAAAGATCTTTGTAAAAAAGCACTCGGGCCCTCCATGGAGTTCTAAGCAGCTGTCAAGACTAAAGAATTTAAAGAACAAACGCTTCAAAAAGTACAAGATTACGGGTTTGGCTACTGATTATGCTGGATACTGTAGTGTACGCGCCCAATATAATTCAACTAACACTGAATTATATAAAAAATACTTGGAAAATATGAAACGCAATTTTCTAATAGACCCAAAATCCTTCTATAATTTTGTAAATTCCAAAAGAAAAACATGCGGCTATCCAACTATTATGAAATATTTAAATCAAGATTCTCGTGATAACTCAGTTATATGCAATATGTTTGCCGATTTTTTTAGCACCACGTTTTCTGATGATCAGTACACATCTGATAACTATGTCTTTCCGATAACGCAATCTCAAGCAATATCTTTCCCATCGATATTTACTGATGACATCTTAAACAATATAAAAAATTCTAAAATATCATTCAGTTCCGGACCTGATGGCGTTCCTAACTGTATACTGCTGAATTGCGCTCATGCTTTAGCAATTCCTTTAACCATCATGTTTAATACTTCGTTGAAATTTGGTTACTTTCCCCGGCTATGGAAGGAATCTTATATCATTCCGTTATTTAAATCAGGAACCAGATCAAATATTGCAAACTATAGAGGTATAGCAAAATTGAGTGCGATTCCCAAGCTTTTTGAAAAATGTATTACTGCTTCGTTATGTCATCAAGTTTCATCAATAATTTCACCTTATCAGCATGGCTTCCGCAAAGGTTACTCAACAGCGACGAATCTGCTACAACTCTCTACCTTAGTGAACCGGGAATTTACTAATGGTCAACATACTGACGTTATATATACAGATTTTAGTAAGGCGTTTGATAAAGTTAACCACGTTTTATTACTCAAGAAACTCAGCTTAATGGGTTTTACCAATATTTGTATAAGCTGGATAAAATCATATTTAACTGGCAGACACCAACGTATAAGCTTTAACTCTACATTGTCTGGACATATAAATGTATTATCAGGTGTTCCTCAAGGCAGCCATCTTGGCCCAATCTTATTTTTGCTTTTTATAAATGATCTACAGTCATCTATTAAATTCTCGAATATTCTAATGTATGCCGATGATGTAAAAATCTTCCTAAGCTGTAACAACAACGACAATTGTCATCTTCTACAACATGATCTTGATAGTTTTTTTGAATGGTGTGATGTAAATCTAATGAAGTTGAATTTTAAAAAATGCAAACACATGCGTTTTTCTAGAAAAATGGTTGATTTTAATCAGTTTTATTTAAATAGTCATCCGTTGGAACCAGTTAACGAAATTTTGGATTTGGGTGTTCTACTGGACTCGAAATTGAGCTTTTCGCAACACATTAATATGACAAGTAATAAAGCTCGTGGATTACTTGCCTTTATAAAACGATGGGCCAAGGAATTCACTGATCCACATATCACCAAACGGTTGTATACGTCCTTAGTAAGACCAATTTTGGAATATGGGTCTGTTGTCTGGGATCCGCAGTATAATGTTCATATTAATAAAATTGAGTCAGTTCAAAAACAATTTATGTTGTTTTGCCTCCGTAATATCTACAGGCACAATTTTATGAATCTTCCCCCCTATAACACCAGACTTGCCATGATCGGCTTGCCAACGCTACAGAGTCGTAGAACCATGCTCAATGTAACATTCCTGATCAATTTAATAAAGGGAGATATTTGCTCAGGCTTTCTCCTGGAGAATATCCAATTTAACATTAATAGACGGCCCACAAGAAATTATAATCTTTTACATCTTCAATTTTTCCGTCAGAATTATGCTAATGATGATCCTTTCCGGAGAATGTGTTCTGATTTTAATAATCTTTACAGTTTGATAGACTTCTCCACCAGTATTCCTAGTATTAAACGTGATATAATTCTGTTCTTGAACACATAACCATTGGAATTGTTGGTTTTTGCTTTGTTATGTTATTTTAAACCCAATCTAATGTAATTTCAAAACAAATGTAAAATGTGATATTTTTAAATTGTTAATGAGAAATGTGATATTTTTAAATTGCTATTGATATAATTTACTTTTTGTAGACTTGTATTTACAGTCTGAAAGGAAGATAACTTCCATAGACTATTAAATAAATAAATAAAAATGTCATGTATAAAAAACAGATTTTAACTTTTCTAATAAATACAGGCGCGGATATATCACTTTGTAAAATGCGGAACGCATTTATAGGTGAACAATTCAGACCAGAAGAAAAATGCGAATTAATGGGTATCACCGCCGAAGAAATAAACTCAATAGGTACAATAGAACTCGAATTATCAATATTAAATGTAACTTGTATCCATACATTTCAATTAGTAGATTCGAAATTTCCAATAGAAACGGAAGGAATATTGGGAAGAGACTTTTTCAAGAAATTTCTTTGTAAAATAGACTATTTACTAATAACAGCACTATAATTCTTTCCATACAAACAAAATCCTTTTCATTAATGCAAATAATAATTACACCCAGAACAGAAATATTTAATTTAAATAATGAATTTAATTTTAAATAATGAATTAAAGGAGGGCATTTTTTTTAGGTAATTCAATAGCGCCCAAAGGCGGCAGGACACACGTAAAAATGTTAAATACTGCAAAAAAAACGGAAACACTAAAAGGCATTAAACTCAACACAGACCCACTAAAAAATTATGAAATGCTAAACTACAACAAAGAAAACAATGACACACGATTCAAAAAAATTCTTATCATAAACCACTTCATTGAAAACAGGTGATAACTCTGTATGGGGCAATCCTGTGGTACCAATTTTGAAACCCAATGGTTAATACGTTTTTAATGGATTTAAAATATTCCTTACCAAGATTTGATAAGATTTTCGCATCATTAGCCAAATTGATTAAATAGGAATTATATTCA
The DNA here is from genome assembly GCA_030448955.1 of Trichopoda pennipes. Taxonomy (NCBI): domain Eukaryota; kingdom Metazoa; phylum Arthropoda; class Insecta; order Diptera; family Tachinidae; genus Trichopoda; species Trichopoda pennipes. The sequence goes on from JASKUP010000097.1 coordinate 218,087, forward strand.
ACCAACACAGCAAAATGACAGCAAAACTCCAAAAATATTTTTAAATAATAAATATGTTATCAGAATATCATAAAATATATATGTTTAAAGGAATGTAGCACAAATTAACGCACTAACTTAAAAATTATTCCAAATAATAAATTTTTTATTTCCATTAAAAAGAAAATTTAAAAATTTTTGACTTACATTCTTAATATTAATGTCAATAGTCTTAACGATTCGCATCGACTTACTGGTTTTGCATTTGTCTTTTACTGTCGCACTGTTTTCATTTTCAAGTGATTTTCTCCAAGTCACCGCAGAAACGCTTGGAGGATACCCATTTCATCTCTCTGATCTCCTGTTTGAAAGTGTTCAATCTCGGGCAGAGCCGATTCACATTGTTGAAAAGCCTTCTGCACCAAAGTGTCGGGACACAAGTCAACGTTAAGCTGCAGCGTAAAAACAATCCTGTTATAGTTAGAGAATAAACAATCAAACCGCACTTTTCAATCTACTATCTGGAGACCATATGGGTAACCTACTCCCTGATCTCGTTGTTAATCTATTACCTCTATTGAAAATTTTAAGATAAGTAATTAAGAGAGTGTTGCAAACTGTGCTCCGTCACAGATGATGGTGGGCATATGCATCGCGTCCAAAGCTGAGACCGTAGTGTTGGATTTTTAAGTCTCTGCACCACATCGGAAGAGTTAAGATGGCTCCATCGCAGGGAATCATATCCCTCACAAAATTAAAAAAAAAAATATTTCAAGTAATTGAACCATTTATGTATATTAAAAAGTCAGATTTGTTTAATTTTTTTTTTGGCAATTTAAAAAAAAAACCTTACATATAATCTTAAAAATAACAATTTATAATATAATAAGATCTTACATCTTATCTTAATAAGAATAATACATTCATCAGATGATTAGAACCGCTTGAATTTCAGTATTTTTTGGTAGTTCTCGGATTATGGTTAAGTATACTAGTGTGAAACATTAACCGAGGAAGTCGTATTCGCCACTTCCCTTAAAGAAAGTGCAGATAAAATAAAATTTATCCTATTTTTTTAGAAGAAATATATTTCTGTGTAAAATATCGTTATTAAAGGAAATTAGTAGCTCTGTATTATTTATAACGTAATTCTTTCAAAGTCCTAATTTAATCAACGCTATGCAAGTATTCTTATCTAAAATTTTTATAAGTAATTTATTCATAGGAATCATTTTCAATCTAAGCAATTTTATTATTCGTGCTTGATTCCTTTAAATAAATATTTCATGATATTCTCACGAAATATTTATTACAAAAATTTTTATTAAATTTTTATATTTATTTCAAGGATACCAATTATACGCAGAGACTTCTGTCACCTTTAGTTGAAACTGGAATGAAGAAGACAATCAAGGACTTATTGATTGAACTGTCAACATCTACTCGAAAAGCAGGTAAAAGAATTTACTGATTTGTATCGGAAATATTGTTTTTATAAATAAGTTTCAGAGCCACTATATATGAACATTTTTCCTATTTTTGAGTTCGTATTTTAAGTAATTTTAATCGATGACCAATTTTTGTTGGAGAAGAGATTTTCAATAACTTCCAATTCCTTACACGACAGTGCTTCTTCAGAATCTATTTTCTACATTGATATCTCTTTCAATTCGAAAACAAACAAGAGCATTGTAAATAAATTTAAAGAATAGGAAAGATGAGGTAGCGATGGAAAAATTACACATGGTCAGTCGAGTATAAAACTCAAGAGTTTAGTTATTAAGTACTGTTGAATTTTACGTTTTATTAATAAATGTGCCCCGAATTAGGTGCCCCTGTAGGCTAGTAGGTAGTATACTAGCTTGTCAGTCGGGGGTTTGTGGCAATGTTGCCTGAAGTGCTACTTCTCTTTAAAAAAAAAATTAGTGATATGCCAGCGAGTAGATCGCCATCTATCGCATGCAAATCTCGCAACACATAATATATATCCATGATTTATTGTATTTCAATATATGTGTACTATATAGTGTATTGATTGTAACTTCTTGTATAATGTATTCATAAGCAAGGAAAGTTCTATGCTAATCACTTGAATGGTTACATCGAATTTTTTATGCGTTATGCATTTGCAAACTACAACGTAAATTATATACATGAGATAAAGCAACTGCACTAATAATAGCCAGTAACCCAATTCTTGATAGTGCTAAATGCAGATGTAGCAGTTCCGCAAGTTTTGTTAAACTCGCTCTTGATGAAATAATTAAGGAAATAAGTAAAATGTGTAAAATTTATTTTTCGACCCTTAAGATTCAGTAGATAACTACCAACCAGCATAATAGTGATATAATAAAAGCTCCCTCTTTTGGGTAATAGCACAGTCTAAGATATTAAAAATGCAGGATTTACTAGTTTTGGAAATTAAACAAAATAAAATATTTACAGTTTTGAATATATTTTAATTTTTAAAAAGAAAAATGAATAAGATGTAATATTTTCGATAATTAAAATAAAATATAACAAAAAATTTTTAAAATAACAAATTAATTTTTGGAATCGTTTTTAAGCTAGGCTACGTTAATCCACATCGCTCATATAGTATAATGAGCGATGTGGATTTTTAAATAATAAATACTTTATGAGAATATCACAATAAATATACAGTGGCTTACATCGAAAGTCGGGCAACTAATTGCACAAAAGCCCAGTAGGTTAAAAACAAATTATTCTTAAAGTTTTGCAAAATATTTGATTAAAGTATTTATTCTACATGTAAATATAACGAATGTAAAATTACCTAGTTCAGCGTTAAAACAACATAAATAATAATCTAAAAAAACGTTAAAACTGTAATCACACCGAAAGTCGAGCTGTCTTTAAATTCGATTTTTAATGCATTTAAATGGTTGCATATCTGTTTTGATTTTCTACAGCTTTTTAATAGATTCCACTAATTTGTTGTACAGATCAGGCCTTTTATTACTGAACAATCTGTTTTTCATACGATAACCAACTTCGTCGCATAAGTGCTCGACTACGTTTATATCTGCGATTTGTGCAGGTGTTTTGAGTACCTTAGGGCAGATGTAAAGGAACCAGTTCGATCGTTTTTATTTTTGACACTAATGCGATTGGTTTTATCTTAAAACTTCTTATTGTTTTCTTCCTTTCAAAAATTGATATTAACCATTGTCGCAAGTTTTGGAACGAAAATGAATCGGTCATTTTGTACTTCGCGAACTACAACTTCTTATCTCTCGGGCAAAGCTTTCTTTTTACATGTGCTCGTTTTTCATTATTTATTTTTACCTTTTAAAAAGTTATTAGTTTTTCGCTCCTTCAAAGTAGAATTTTTATTGTACGTGTAGATGAGAATAATAACTTTTATTTTCATGTAGATGTTTATGATGAAAAGAGAAAATATTTCGTTTGGCCAGCAAAATATAATTACAGCAAGAACTATAATTGCTTTAAAACTATAAAAACGGAAAATCAGAGTGTCAAAACAGTTACTTCTCAAAAATAGAAAAAATATTTTTCAATAAGTTTGTTTAAATAAACTAGAATTGTTTTTCACACATTACAAAATAATAAAATTAATCCATATTTTTTATTTTTCACTGAATTTTATGCTGTAAATATTAATACGTGCGGTAGCAGGGCATAGTTATGCATTCACCTTACGTGATTTTCAGGATTCGGTGTCAGCTTTTTCTGGAGACGGTTTGCCGGAAGTTAAACATTGGCTGCGGGAATTTGAAGATGTTGCGTGCACGATTGGCTGGGACGATTTGCGTAAATTCATTTATGCCAAGTAATTACTTAAGGGTGCCGGGAAAATGATCGTCAGAAGTGAATCGACCATAACTAATTGGTCCACTCTAAGAACCTTTTTGGTAAAGGAATTTGCAATAAAATGTTATCAAACCGAAGAAAAATGCACAACGAAACAATTCGGGAATACCTATACAGCCTTCAGGAAATTGGTCAACCAAATCGAATTGATGATGAAAGCCTAGTTGATCACTTTGTTCAGGGAATACGAGATTCATCGACCAACAAGTTAATCCTGTACCAAGCTCGAACCATAGATGACTTGAAAGATAAACTTAAAACATACGAGAAAATCATAAAAGCCACTGGAGAGTCATTCAGCTCGAAGGGGTTCTTTTCCGAAAAACGTTACGACATTAAGGAAAAGCCAAATGTTCAAAATGAGCAAATCTGCTTTAAATGAGGTAATAAAGGGCATATGGTGAAAGGCTGTAGCATAATAGAAGTTAAATGTTTTAAATGTAAAAGGTTTGGACATAAATCATTTTATTGTACCAACATCAAGAACTATGGACGAGAAGAAGAAGAAAACAAAAGAAGAGTGCCAAACAGCAATGTACATACACTAGGTGATGAAATTGTATCCACATCAACAGGAGTATTCACTGTGATAGAAATTAATTGGAACAAGATATCAGCAATAGTCGCTGCTGGAAGCGACATAAGCGTTCTTAGATACGGCACATTATTAACGTTAAGTGATGTAGAACTCGAACCTAACTATGAATTACTGACAGGCATAGGTGGCAAAACTACAAAAACATTAGGGAGTATTACGACACATATCAAGCTTAATACGGCGAAAGTGATTATTAATATACGTATTGCAAAGGAAACGATATCTTATATTCAGCTATAATGGGAAATGATATATTGGCTCATGTAGATTTAATAATAGACGATGAAGAAGCGAAATTTCATCTAAAAATACAAGGATGGTCGATGATGAAAGAAGAGCAAGATGAGAATAAGGCAAGTATATCAATATACGAGGATGTGGCAGCATTGGAAATCAATCCAACACCTCAGTTCAATATAAACCCAATAGCCGAATTAAAAAAGGAATTCGCTGAAATAATTCACTCAGCATCTAGAGGAGATTTTAACAGTGATGAAATTAAGCTAGAACACCTGGACAAGAAAATTCAAGAGAAAATCAAACAAAGAATAATGTCGTACAAACGTATGAAGCCTCATTCATTTCCTGTGAAGATGAAGATAATTTTGAAAGATGACATCCCTGTAGCACACAGACCTCATCGAGTACCATACCCTAACGGAGACGGTTTGCCGGAAGTTAAACATTGGCTGCGGGAATTTGAAGATGTTGCGTGCACGATTGGCTGGGACGATTTGCGTAAATTCATTAATGCCAAGTAATTACTTAAGGGTGCCGCGAAAATGATCGTCAGAAGTGAATCGACCATAACTAATTGGTCCACTCTAAGAGCCTTTTTGGTAAAGGAATTTGCAATAAAATGTTATCAAACCGAAGAAAAACGCACAACGAAACATTTCGGGAATACCTATACAGCCTTCAGGAAATTGGTCAACCAAATCGAATTGATGATGAAAGCCTAATTGATTACTTTGTTCAGGGAATACGAGATTCATCGACCAACAAGTCAATCCTGTACCAAGCTCAAACCATAGATGACTTGAAAGATAAACTTAAAGCATACGAGAAAATCATAAAAGCCACTGGAGAGTCATTCAGCTCGAAGGGGTTCTTTTCCGAAAAACGTTACGACATTAAGGAAAAGCCAAATGTTCAAAATGAGCAAATCTGCTTTAAATGCGGTAATAAAGGGCATATGGCGAAAGACTGTAGCATAATAGAAGTTAAATGTTTTAAATGTAAAAGGTTTGGACATAAATCATTTTATTGTACCAACATCAAGAACTATGGACGAGAAGAAGAAAACAAAAGAAGAGTGCCAAACAGCAATGTACATACACTAGGTGATGAAATTGTATCCACATCAAGAGGAGTATTCACTGTGATAGAAATTAATTGGAACAAGATATCGGCAATAGTCGCTGCTGGAAGCGACATAAGCGTTCTTAGATACGGCACATTATTAACGTTAAGTGATGTAGAACTCGAACCTAACTATGAATTACTGACAGGCATAGGTGGCAAAACTACAAAAACATTAGGGAGTATTACGACACATATCAAGCTTAATACGGCGAAAGTGATTATTAATATACGCATTGCAAAGGAAACGATATCTTATATTTAGCTATAATAGGAAATGATATATTGGCTCATGTAGATTTAATAATAGACGATGAAGAAGCGAAATTTCATCTAAAAATACAAGGATGGTCGATGATGAAAGAAGAGCAAGATGAGAATAAGGCAAGTATTTCAATATACGAGGATGTGGCAGCATTGGAAATCAATCCAACACCTCAGTTCAATATAAACCCAATAGCCGAATTAAATAAGGAATTCGCTGAAATAATTCACTCAGCATCTAGAGGAGATTTTAACAGTGATGAAATTAAGCTAGAACACCTGGACAAGAAAATTCAAGAGAAAATCAAACAAAGAATAATGTCGTACAAACGTATGAAGCCTTATTTATTTCCTGTGAAGATGAAGATAATTTTGAAAGATGACATCCCTGTAGCACACAGACCTCATCGAGTACCATACCCTAACCAACGTGTAATCGACAACCAAATCGAATAATGGTTAAAAGACGGTATTATTGAACACAGCTATTCAGAATACTCAGCGCCAGTAGTGCTAGTGCAGAAAAAAGATAGAACCAAACGACTATGCTGTGACTATCGGAAGCTCAACGAAAAAATCATCAGAGATAACTTTCCAATGGCGGTAATTGATGATATAGTGCACAGGCTGAAAGGTGCAAAAGTTTTCACAACCTTAGACTTGCGAAACGGATTTTTTCATGTCCCGATTGAACCAGATTCACAGAAATATACCGCTTTAGTAACTAACAGTGGGAAATATGAATTCAAATTTGTGCCCTTTGGCATTTCAAACTCACCGGCAGTATTCTGCAGATACATTGCCTCTGTCTTCCGTGAGTTTATATATAATGGGACGTTAGTGATATATATGGATGATATCGTTATACGATCCGAAGATAAAAACGAAGGTATCGAAAAGCTGGAAAAAGTATTGAAAGTCGCGGAAGTAAATGGACTTAATATAAAATGGGAAAAATGACAATTTTTGGAAAGACGAATAAACTTTTTAGGATACATTTTCGAAAACTCGACAATTTCTCCGTCGACTGAGAAAACAAAATCCACAAAAGCATTACAAAAAAATTCTAGGTCTTACCTCATTTTTACGATGATTCATACCAAACTACGCATCTATAGCCAGACCGTTATCTAACCTATTAAGAGAAGACGCGAAATTCAAAATGGGAGACGAAGAGATTTTAACGTTTGAAGAATTAAAGGTTTCAATGATCAACCCACCAGTCTTGAAAATTTTTGACCCTAGATCGTCCACAGAGATTCATTCGGATGCCAGCCTACAAGGTAACGGGTCAGTGTGTTACTACAAAAAGATAAATATAGTCAGTTCCACCCAGTAGAATACATGAGCAGCAAAACCACCATGACGGAGCAGAAATACCACACATACGAATTGGAAGTTCTAGGGGTGATAGAGGCACTAAAAAATGGGGAATTTTTGTTCTCGGCATCCCGATCAAAATCGTTACTGACTGCAACGCCTTCGCACTAACGATACGTGAGAAGGATGTACCACCCAGAGTATCTAGATGGGTTCTTTTCTTGTAGGAATTTAATTGTCAAGTAGAGTATAGACCAGCATCCAAAATGAAGCATGTGGATGCCTTAAGCCGGTTAACATGTTTAATGTTGGAAGACTCTAAATCACCGATTAACACTAGGTATACCAACCGGTCAAAATGACCGGTTTAAAAATTATTTTCTACATTTTCGCAATTAATTTAAATTATAATGTTTGATGTAGTAATTTGTAAAATATTATTTATATATATACGATAATTATTGTAAATATTTTTATTTATTATAATTATTTTTGCTGAGATAAGTATGTGATATACCTACATATACTAACCGGTCATTTTGACCGGTTAGTATTTCAAGTGTAAATATTTGTAATGTTTCAGTTTACTTTTACTTTTTATTCTCTAATCTTCTCTTTCGCTCTTGTTTTATGATAGGATGAGGACTCTTTTTGCTTTTATATTCCTTGCGTGCATTTTGTATTAGTTAGACCGAGTTTACATTGTGCGACTTTTGTCGCTGCAACTCGTAGTTTATTGTTGTAAATAATGTGAGTAAAGAGAATAGGTGAAGAGAGTAACTCTACCACTATTCTCTTTACACACATTATTTACAACAATAAACTACGAGTTGCAGCGACAAAAGTCGCACAATGTAAACTCGGTCTTATCTCTCTCACTTTGCTAGTTTTGTAGCTGAAACCGTTACTGAGATTACATACCATATAATCTGAGTATTTGCCTATCAGTCAGTTGTATTGGACGTGATTGCGATAAATAGCAGAAGTTACAGATTGTGTTTTATATTGTGAATATTATCTTGGATATTGGTTTTTGTTTTTATTTAGGAATAAATTTTTATTCTAAAATGGCAAGCCGTTCAAGAAAACAAAAACTACTAGAATATATAAACCAAAGCTCTTCTGGTGATTACAGTAGTAATATAGGTAATGAAGATGGACTCTCAGATACTTTAGAGAATACATTTGAAAACGAATTTTTGTCTTCATCCTTAGATACCGGCAGTGATATAGAAAATATTTTCAATATACGAAGGCGGAGGACAGCAGTTAGATTACCATCATATTCTGATGATAGTGATACAGAAGTAGAAACAGCTCTTGATGGAACGGTGTGGGAACTGATAAAACATGAATCTCTAAAAAGACCAGGAAGACCACAAAGAAGTACAACTTTCAAAGCAAGCCATGGTCCTACAGCATTTGCAAAAAGACATGTAGTTGAAGGAAAAGTTAGCAGCGCTTTTTTTTTGATAATAAATAAAAATATAATAAGTTATATAAGGAAATGCACAGAAATGGAAGCTTCTACAATTCTTGGAAAAGAATGGGTTTTATCAGAAGAAAAATTTTACTCATTTTTAGCAATTTTATATGGGCGTGGTGCTTATGAGGCTAAAAATCTAAAATTGTCTTACTTGTGGTCAAAAAAATGGGGACCTGAATTTTTTAGAAAAACGATGTCTAGGAAAGATTTCACGGATATCTTGAAATTTATACGGTTTGATATGAAAAATGAACGAAGTAAAAGACTGAAAAGCGACAAATTTGCCCTGATCTCAAACGTTTGGAATCCTTTTATTGAAAATTGTCAAAATTGCTATGCGCCAGGACCAAGTATTACTATTGATGAACAATTATTTCCAACAAAGGCCAGGTGCAAATTTACCCAGTATATGCCGCATAAACCGAGTAAATTTGGAATTAAATTTTGGATCGCAACGGATTTGACAAGTAAATATACCATAAATGGATTTCCATACTCAGGAAAAAATGAAAATAAACCAGCATCAATACCTTTAGGTGAGTTCGTTGTCCTAAAACTAATTGAGCCGTTTACTGGTTGCGGTAGGAATGTGACTACTGATAATTTTTTTACAAGCAAATCACTGGCTTCAAAACTTTTAGAAAAAAATACGACTTTAGTAGGAACTATTCGTTCAAATAAAAAAGAATTACCGAAAATTGCCAAACAAAAAAGAGATAATTTGCCTAAATTTTCTACGTTATTTTACAAATCTAATATTTGCATACTAACGGTATACAAAGCTAAGACAAATAAGAAAGTTCTTTTACTTAGCTCTAAGCATATTTCCCCAAAAATTGAACAATCCCGAAAAAAGCTTCCTGAAACCATTTCATTTTACAATCACACCAAATATGGTGTGGATATAATGGACCAAATGGCTAAAAAATACACTGTTAAGTCGGGATCTCAGAGATGGCCCTTACAAGTTTTTTTTAATATCCTCGACATAACTGGAATTAATTCTTGGATTCTGTACAAAGAACTCACGGGAACAAATATTACCAGAAAGGACTTTTTATTTCAATTAGCCGAAGAACTTTCTACTGGATATCAAGAATCATTCGAACAAGAAAACCTGGATGAACTACTGATGGGAGATAAAACTGAAAATTCTACAAGAAAATGCTGTCAAATTGGATTTTGCAACGAAAATAAAACCACACATATCTGTATTGGTTGCAAAAAATATGTTTGTGGGAAATGTACAACAAAAACAATTTCATTTTGCATAAATTGTGCTAATAAAAACTAAAAATGAAATTACTATTATTTAAATTTAACATATAATGTATAAAAATTATGTAAATAGAAAATAAACAATGAATTACATGATTCTAAAAAACCTACTAAATCGAAATAGTAATTTTTTTATTTCAAAAGACATCCCGGTCAAAATGACCGGTTGGTAGAGATAGGTATATATCAATGCTTGGTATACCTAGTGTTAAAGCAGACACAAACACAGGATGAATGGACCAACGCAGTAAGGAAAATACTCGAGAAAGACTCCTATGAAGATATATTTATGAAATTTGAGATATTGCCCAAAGACCCCAACAAGGAACTGATATTGGTCCCAAAATCGATAGAACAAGAAATTATTCAAATAGCACATAGACAAGGACACTTCGCATGCATGACACAAGAGTTAATACAGAAGTCATACTACATTCTTAATTTGAAAAAAAAAAATCGAACGTTTCGTAAAAAGCTGCATAGAGTGCTTAGTATCCGAGGCAAAAAAAGGTCGCAAGGAGGGATTTCTCAGTCCAATCGACAAAGTTGATAGACCTTTTCTGACGTATCATATTGATTACATAGGGCCATATTGGTCGTCATGGAGGCTTTTTCCAAATTTGTTTGGCTGTACCCCACTAAGAGTACAGGCTCAAACGAAGTGATATATCGATTGACAAAACAAGCGACAGTTTTCGGAAATCCTACAAGAATAATAACCGATAGAGGAAGCGCGTTTACATCTAGTTAATTTGGAGAACAAAACATACAACACCTTCTAACAGCAACCGGGGTACCAAGAGGAAACGGTCAAGTTCTCAATTTGAATGAATAGTACCATAATTAGCTCATTAACAAAACTATATGTAGAGAAACCTGCAAACTTGTACAAGCACATCGGTCGAGTTCAGGAGACTTTGAACAGCACACCGCCAAGAAGCACCAAATTTACACCCTTTAAAATATTAACCGGAATAGAAGTGAGACTCAATGAAAATCCGGATATTCGACAATTGCTAAATGACATGCCAGTAGAATTTTTAAATACTGAGTGAGACACCATAAGAGAAGAAGCTAGAGACAACATTCTTGAAATGCAAAAAGAAAATCGCAAAGCATACAACCGCATCCCAGAAACCGTGTACGACGTCAACGAATTGGTCGCCATCAAGCGTACCCAGTTTGGCACCGGTATGAAGCTGAAACCGAAATATCTTGGACCGTACAGAGTAAGGAGGAAGCTAAACCGCAGTCGATACGAAGTAGAAAGGGTTGGAAATTTTGAGGGTCCCAAAAATACAATGACCGTAGTAGGTTTGTTGGAACCGTGGGAAGGATATTCGAGGGCGAATGTAGGATCAAGACGACCGGTTGTGGGATGCTAATAAACACGCTAGAGTAGCATCACCCGTAAACTTACAGACGAGAACAACAGCAGAACAAACACACACATACACTGGACAGGCAACAAGACAGCAGTTTTAGCTGTTCAGTTGAACTTTAGAGAGTGAGCCGTACGGTAGTCTAAAATAGTGCGAAAAGTGCTAAAGCTATACGTGTAAAACTGATTGATTCATTAACTTAAAACTTTGTGACTATATTTTTATCTCTAATGAATAAATGATTTTAAAACATTAAAAACAACGCTTATTTATTCCATTGATAGGATCACCAAACCACACACACATATATATATATATAAGCTGTAACATAAAAAAAAGCTGATAAAAATCTACCAAGGATTACCTGATTTTCAATATGAGCCACTGTATATGTGTAGATTATGTTATTTATGTATAATTAGGTAATTAAGTACCTACAAAAAATTTATTTAACAGTTATTTCTCTACTGTGTTTAAGAGTCTTTAGAAACATCGGCCCTATTGTAATTTTTTTATAAAAAAATAATGTTTTTTTATCATGAATATCACATTTGTATCACATTTTGTTGTTGTATGTTCTCCAGTATGTCTGTGTGTATTTTTGTTTTTATGCTGATAAAGTTTCTTGTTTCTTTTTCTCAGAAAACCACGCAGTTAATAAACAGCATACCAAATTGTCGTTTTTTTTTTTATTTACATAATTATAATAATTTCATGAAGTATTTTTGTAGAGGCGAAACTGGCAATTAAATACTAATAACTATTAATGAAATAACTAAAAAACTAATAATAATAAAAAAGAAAATAATAATAATACAAATAAATCAACTTACCATAGTTATATAACTCAATTTGCAAGAAGAATTTCGATATTATCTAATAAATATTCTTATATTGCTACTTTAAAGGTCGAAAGCACTGAGATACTTTTTATACGATTAGGTAGGTAGTTGTACTCATTTGGACTAGCAAATCGAATCCGTTGCTTTGTTACTTCAAGCCGACATCTGACAATATTCAAGTTCATCGATTGTCTGGTTGCTCTTCTCGTATGTGTACCAACAAAAGAAAATTCAGTTGAGCTTAATCCAATATTATTTAAGACTTTGTACACATATACCAATAGCTGTTGCTTTCGAAAACCTTTTATTAGCAGTATATCCTTAGCATATCTTAATGAAAAATTTTATTAAGATATGCAAAGGAAAATTGAAAACTATTATTAATGCTCATGTACCGCCGGAAGGTAGGTTCGATAGATCAGCATTTTCCTGTAGTGGGACCACCCTAATACATATTATGAATGTTCACACAAACAATCAGAAACAAACAAGCAAAGAAGATATCAAATTAATAAAAATGCATTGCACTAGCAGCGCATACATGTCCGCTGTTTTTGTGCTGTCGACGATTAAACGACCATCAGTTTAAATGCAGCGGATAGACTTTGCTTGTGTTGTTGTTGTGCGTTTCAGATCATACATTTGTTTTGGAAAACATTCCTAAATTAAATGCAACTTAGGATGGGTCACATTTCACTTTTCGCGTTGACAAAAATATTTATAATAACATTTGTATATAATTAACATTAATAAATTAAGTACTAGACTATTAGAATTCTTCGCACAGTCAGTATATAAACGACTGCAATTGGGAATCTTAATAACAATCTTTGTCTGCACGTTCTAGCTCCTCGTTGAGCTTGAAATAATCTACTGCTCCCCGCTGAGCAGATGAGAAAAGGAACGTGATAAGATTAGACTAAATAAATTGAAAATAAAGATAAATTCAATTAAATAATAGCATTTTTATTATTACATTCCATTTTGTGTTCAGAGGAAACTTTTGATTTTAAGTAATTAATGTGATTATCCTATGAAATATTACGAGTTAATAGCATTCCAAGATATTTAACACTTTCAGATTCCGTAATTACCTCGCCATCAATATGAACACTCATTAACTGATCATTTCCTGTTAGGTATGGCCTAACACGTACTTGTTTAGTTTTATTTGCATTCAATATTCATATTTCATATATTCAATATATATATACATATATATATATATATATATATATATATATATATATATATATATATATATATATATATATATATATATATATATATATATATGAAGCATCATACGCGACTTGATTTATAAGTACTTCTTCATAATTATAATTGTACATCAGACAGATGTCGTCAGCCTACAAAAAAAGTTTTCCATTAAATGGGATATTTTTAATATCATTAATAAAAACCTTAAATAGTAATGAACTGCCTTAAGGAAAGATAATTTGTAAATTGTTCAGAAATTACCTTTTCACAGATTTTATCAATTATTGGAAGAACAGATTGGACGAAAATTTTCAATTTTATTCGTATCTGGTGACTTAGGTATTAGTGTAATCATATGCTTTTTTAAAACATTTGGATATTTTTCATCTGCTATCATTCAATTAAATATTCTTGTTAATATTCCGGAAATATTTGACTTTCAGACTAATAGCATTTTAGGTGTAATATTGTCGTAACCAGATGTTTTGTTAATATCCAAATTGTTCAGTACAGATTCTATTTTTGAATTATCAATGGTATGAAAATTGAGGTTACTTCAAGCATGAACTAAGGTACGGAAGAAGTTTATATTGTCCTTTCTGATAGCACAAACTGAACTGTAGAAAAGATTATTAAATGCCAGAGCTTTTTCATCATTGGAAATAAGAACATCGTTGTTGATGTCAATAAGTTCACCCAACTAGTTGCTCTTCCTTCCTAAAGTTTTGTTTAGGAAGTTTTCTTACTGTCACCATTACACTTATCCAAATGATATATATATAGTAATTAGGTCTTAGCCCATTGCTACAATACTTTATAATTTTGCTAATTCGTTTTATTGCTTTTAGCAATTTGTTTTTAAAATTAATCAGCAAAATTAATTCTTCTGACATCCAAGGACACATTTCTTGGCGTTTGTTAATTTTTTCCACTGTAATTTTGGAACTTTGATTAGCAGCAGTAGAAAGAACTTCCATAAGTCGATTACATTGTTCAGAAGACGTATCAGTGATGGATATGTTTAAATTTTCGTCCAAGTATTGACCAAACTTTCTATAATCTATCCTGACTTTTTTTATTAATTATTTCTTGTCGACAAAATTTAGTATTTATTTCGCAAAATATTATATTGTAGTCAGATAATTTGTTCTGAATTGAGTTTATTACAACGATTTCAGAAAAATCACAAAAACCACAATCGATACATGATCCCTCAGGTCTACTTAATAAATTATGACAAGATTCAAAATTGTATTCGAAAAAGACATTTTTTTGCAGACGGCTCGGTCTCGCTTTAGACAGCATTTTAAATCTCCAACAAAAATACAGAATGAATTTTTAATTATCTGAGGTAATTTTTGTAGCAAAACTAAAAACATTTCCATAGTACACTTTTGGGATCTATATAGCGACGTTATTAACAATGGCTTGTTATTTATTTTACTATTTGGTAGAGAAATACAAATTATATCTACAAAACTTTTGATTTGCGAAAACAAGAGGCTATACCTTAGCTGTTGAGAGATATAGATCGTAGTACCACCGTAGTTATCACTCCTGCAGCAGTGCTTAACCTTGTATCCATTGATCGAGTAGAAATTAACACAATGAATATTGATCTCCGTTTTCAACCTCAGGCAATAACGTCAACGCAGCTAATTCAGATTTGAATTTATAAAATCTTTCAATAGATGAAATACTTCTTGCGTTGACAATACATTTAAAGACTTAGATTTATCCTTATCAATATAAGCATTAAATGAATCTACATTAAAAAATTGCAATTCATAAGAGTAAGCATTGTTTTTTTTTTTCAATAAAAAATATATTCTTAATTATATATTACTTAAAGATTCAAATTACATCAACATCCTCTTCATCATCAGTATTGATATTCTCATTAAATTCAGACTGTTCAACATCATTAGCCTTTGCAATATTACGCCTAGCCCCACAACCAACATTTTTTTTAACAACTCGTCAACATCTTCCATATTTTTTAACAAGTTTTGTTTTGATTTTTCATCTTTCTTGGCGAAGACATTATCATGTTTAGCGTAAACAAATTTGAAACCAACTTCCCTTAAAGATTTAGCATATTTCAACAACTCTAATGATTTCTTGTTTGCGTGTATAAAATTTCTACACAGTTTGTAACTTGAAATTTGTTGTTATCTTGCATGCCGCGCAGTTAGTAAACAACATACCCAGTAGTTTTCTTTAATGCTTAATTATTTTTTTTAAACTTAAGCAAGACACGTCTGCAACAATATGTACAAAACACCGCCACTACACTAATTTAGAAAATGATTAAACTAAACGTTTCCATTCTATCTCAACCGAAATAAAGAATGCATAAACATCCGTAGTTAACAGGATATTTTTATCAATCTTATAAATATTGATTCGGTTTACTCTTGTATAAACAAAAAACATATTAAAAACATATGTTTTTTGGCATCCGAAACTTTTAACATTAAAGATTATACAGTGGTTTGACGGGAAACGGGGATAGATTTAGAGTGATAGCATTTTTGTGAAATAGTACCAGGGTTACTGTTCTTGAATGATTTTGACAGGAGTTGCAGATAAAGAAGTAAATTTGAATGGTCTTATAAAATTTTATAACGCTACCATCGTCACAAATAAAAAATCATACACAAATTGACAAATGACTATGATGATACCTTAACAAATTGGGAGGTTGGTTACCAATTATGAAGCAATGGTGTACTTATAACGAAAGATTGGTCATTATATGGTGATTATAAAACTACCTTAGCTACAGGTATTGGCGATCACGAGCTGTTATGAAGATATTTGTATTAATTCTACAAACTAGTTTTGAGTTGAAAATCGTCAATTCGTTGAACCCTATTTCATCATATTGATTTGGCATTTAAAAAAGCACTGACCTTATGTCTGCAACAAATTATTTCAAGTAAATATTATTAAAATTTTGTTTATTGAACTTTATTTTATTCTTGAAATTATTTCAATTTAAGCATATTTTTGTAAATTATGAAATTGATAAATAAATATCATTGACTAATTGGTTCATTTTTAGTGAAGCACTCAAACAATTTAAACATATGTAATTATTTTTAAATAAATGGTTGCTGTGTTTTTGTATACAAGTTTTTGAAGTTTTGGAGTCTTTTTGCTACATATGTTGATTGAATATAATTCTTATTTAATCCACTTCGATTGATATATAGCACTAGGAGTTTCTATACAAAATTGGGGTAATATTGTAGCATACATATTACATATTTAAATGTACTATAAATTTAGAGTGTAGCATACATATTTAACAACATAATTGGCAGACCTTGGCCGTATAAAGATAAGCGCATCTCCGCCGGATAAATATAGAGGCTTTAGGCGCTCGCCGCCAAACAGATGTGCGTGCCCTAGTCGCTCAGAAATAACAGGACACAGGCCCAGTTTTGTGCATTTCAATTTTGGAATAAGGAATCGAGCACAATTAATATCTTATATATAAAAAAAACACAACAAATTCTTGCTGCGCTGAGGTTGCCTGGCTAACAAAGAGTGAACTCTTATACGTTAGACGTACAGTACAGAAAGCACAGAAGGCAAATACTAATTTTTACTAGGTTGGTTGAATATAATTCTTCTTTAATCAACTTGGGTTGATATATAAAACTAGCTATAGGAGTCAAATTAATGAAAAGGAGTGAGATGGCCCAGTTTTGTGCATTTCAATTTTTGAATAAGGAATTGAGCGCAATTAATGTAGCTTATACATAAAAAACCTCCACTTATGCTTGCTGCGCTGAGGTTGCCCGGCTAACAAAGAGTGAATTCTTATACGTTAGACGCATAGTGCAGAAAGCACAGAAGGCAAATACAAACTGCAACAAACGAATAAAAAATGCGACGTGTTATAACAAAACGAATAAATAAAACAAATAAATAAACTTGCAATATAAAAGTCAAAATATTCAATATTGATGACCTGTACTTTGTTGTATGTGTTATTTGTGTAAACTTTTAAATAGTGATTGATTATATTTTACACATAATTTTTAAACATTTTTTACAACGTATAACACCAAGCGTATGTATAGAGATGTACCATATTGTTACTTGTATACCTTTTATAAACGTTTTGTTGGTACTGCAAAATAAACACCAAATTTTAGAGTTTTCAAATTAATTACAAGTTTATTTAATTTACTTTACAAAGTAAGATTTGTACGTTGGCACTACACAACAATTTACTAAAGCTGCAAGTCTTTACTTTGCGAGGTTTATGTTTTAACTAACTAACCATTCCGATGCTGGTTTTTATATTTTTCCGCTAGAGGTCTAGAAAACTAAAGAATTTTTTACTTCCTTCGTGCCACATTTTGTTGTTGTTATGTTATTCATTCAATGTATAGGTGCCTATTGGTTTGTGTGTATTTTTGTTTTATGCTGTTTTTAAAGTTTCCTCCTGGAATTTATTTTAAGATAGTTGTTCTCTTGTTTATAAGTTTTCTCACCAAACTATGCAGTTAGTACATAACATACCCAGTTGTTTACTTTATTACTTAATTATTTTCTTTTAAAACTTAAGCAAGACGCATCAGTAATACTGCCGCCCACTTAAGCCTTTTTGTCCCGAACAGGCTCGGTCATACTTCGCCAGGCGCTCCAAGTGGACCACTTTCATCTTAGACGTCGGACTCTGATATTACTGTATCCGGTAAACCACGTCATTCAATTTCTTGATCACCCAGTGGGTCTGCAGTTTTGGAGACAGTCCTTTTTTTCGTTGTGGGTTGAATAGTACAACCAGTTGTCTTTCTTTGAATCCTTCCGTGTTTGCTGCTCGATCAAACCTGGATTTCATTTTGTCGCTGGACATTTTAATGCAATTGCGGACAAATTCATGAAGCTCGTGCAGGTCTTCTTGTATCTGAGGAACATTTTTATTATCGTCGTGTGCAGGAATCGGTTTAACGCCAAAATCTAAGTCGGCTGGTAGTTTTAGCTCTATCCCAAACACGTTTTTTGTTGGACTGCATGATGTTGAATCGTGTATAGCTGACCGGTATGCCAGAAGAAATTTTGGTACATGCTCGTCCCAATTCTTTTGGTGTGTACTGACCACTTTTCTAAGATATTCTTGCAGGGTGCGGTTGAATCTTTCTACCATGCCATCAGACTGTGGATGCAGTGATGTCGTTCTCGTCTTTCTGATCCCATAGAGTTCGCGCATTTCCGTGAATATGTCCGATTCAAAATTTGTCCCTGATCGGAGTGAAGTTCTGTTGGAACACTGTATCGACACAGCCAATTGTTCACAAATTTATCTACCAACGTTTTGGACTCTTGGTTTGGAATGGGATACACTTCTGGCCATTTACTGAAATAATCTAGTACTACTAGTAGATACAGATTTCCAGCATTACTTACGGGGAACGAGCCTACGATATCCACTACTATCCGCTATGGCAGGGGCACCTGCGTTGTACTGTCGTAGCTTGCCACGACTTTTCTTTGTTGGAACCTTGGTTGCAATGCAGTGATCGCAATTAGCTATCCATTCAGCTACAGATTGTGGGCAGCCTTTCCCAGTGTTTCTGTTATACCCAGATGACCGCCGCTGGGACCATTTAGAAACTGCTTCATTACACCTTTTATCCGGGAGCTTGGCACGACGATTAAGTCCGTTGTAGTTTATTCATCCGCACTTTTCCAATTTCGATATAGGCAGCCTTTTACCACTTTAAGACTATTCCCTTTCCTCCACTTTTGTGTAGTGTCTACATTCTAGGTTGAATGGGCGTCTTGAAAGGGCATCTGCATTATTCTGTATTTCGCCTTTCCTGTGCACAATGCTGAAGTCATAGCTTTGCAGACGTTCAACCCAGCGTGCAAGCTGCCCTTCAGGATTTTTAAACTGTAGCAACCACTGTCATGTGGAGTGATCCGTCCTTACGGTAAAGTGTTGGCCATATAAGTATTTATGGTAATGTTTAAAGCACTCCAGTACGGCTAAAAGCTCCCATCGTGTTACGCAATAATTTTTTTCGGGCTTGCATAATACTCTGCTATAGTAATCAATAACTTTTTCGGTCCCATTAATCGCCTGAGAAAGCACTCCTCCTATTCCGTAGCCGCTTGCATCTGTATCCAATATAAATTCGTGTCCAGCTATCGGATAGGCGAGGGCTGGTGCTGTACACAAAAGCTCTTTTAGCCTCTGAAACGCTTCTTCTGCTGCCCCACTCCAGTAGTATGGTTTCGATTTTCTGGTCAACACATGCAAGCTAGCATCTGCTTGAGCAAAGTTCGGCACGAATCGCCCGTAGTACGTGCAAAGCCTCAGGAAACCACGTAGGTCATGAAGATTTTGTTGACGAGGCCAATTCTTTACTGCCATTACTTTATCCTCGCCAGTTAATACGTCCCCTGCTGTTACACGATGCCCCAAGTTTTTGACCTCATTTCGAAACAGCGCGCATTTCTACCACTCAATTTAAGTCATCCAGCCACTTTACGCTTAAGAATTTGATCCAGGTTTTTGAGGTATTCACCAAAAGTATTTCCACTCACGATTATGTCATCCAGATATACTAAACAAGCGCTCAAAAGTAGTTGGAGCATTGTAGAACCCAAATGGCATCACTTTAAACTGCCACAAACCATTGCTCGCGCTAAAGGCAGTTTTCTCCTTGTCTTAATTGGCTATCTCCACTTGCCAGTAGCCACTCCGCAAGTCCAAGGTAGATATTCATTTGGTTTTGGACAACGTGTCTAAGGTTGCGTCAATTCTCTGTAGCAGATAACTGTCTTTCTTGGTGCCGTCATCGAGTTTTCTATAGTCGACGCAAAATCTGGTGCTGCCATCTTTTTTCTTTACTAGCACTATCGGGGAGCTCCATAGACTTGAAGAGGGCTCAATCGCTCCGTTGCGCTCCATTTCGTTAATCAGTTCTTTGACCTCGTTTCGTTTTGCAAGGGAAACACTCCTGGGCTTGTTTTATGGGTCTCGCTTCTCCAGTTTTCTTAGTTTTCTTTCTGTCGGGTGGTTTTAGTTCTGCTCCCAATTTATTCACCTGCTCTGCTAGCCAGTCCCGCTCTTTAGCTGTTATTTTGGGGCATACTGAATATATCTGACAATGAATTACGGCTCCTGCCGTCTCACATCGACCTATTTGAGCATTTTTGCCAATCGTCTCTTCGCTAGTGGACTGTTTAGTACACTCACAAGGACTTTCCCATTGTTGCAGCTTTTCAGGACAGCTTCAGCAGTTATAACATCGTTCCTCACGTCTTCTGGTTCTACCACCCACAACCGGTTGTCCACACAATCCGCCTCCATACGTGCCCAAACTATAGTTTCCGCCAAGGTGGTAATTTTTGGCGTTCGACGGCGAATAGCTTCCTTACTGCGTCCCTGCTCTCGTATCTAACATTTAAGGGGATTGCCACGTTGCGTCAGATCATTATCTGCTGCCCCATATCCAGATTAATACTGTGAGCTATCATGAAGTCAGCACCGATAATAACTTCATCCACTATTTCAGCGACAACAAATACGTGATCTGCGCTGATGTTTCCGACAGTCATTCGTACCATGGCTCTTCCATAGACGATGTCTGAATCCCCAGCGGCGGTGCGCAGTTATACATTGTTTAACGGCTCCATCGCACCTTTAAGTAAATCGGGCCTAATTACGGAGTGAGAAGCTCCTATGTCTATGGTGAGGCCTTGCTTATTCCCGTTGATTAACCCGCAGACAGTGCTAGCTCGTTTAAGTTTAACGGTGACTCGTGCGTGTTGTCAATGTTCGCCCGTTTGTTGTCCCTTGGAGGTAAAACAGATCTTGACCTTTTCTAAACAGATCAGCAGTTGCACTGAAAATGTCCGACCTTGCCACAGCTGAAGCATTTTGCGCTCGACTTACTTCTTTCTTCCAGTAACTGCTCTATCATTTCTTTTATCTCGCTTCTTTTGTCTGCACAACTTTCCGTATCAGCCTCAAGACTTTGTAACTTGTAAACTCTTGCGGTCCCCTGGGACCGCGTACGAGATAGTTTCGATAAGGAGTGCTTTTTGCGCTGCACAAACTGCATATTTAATATCTGAATCCTCTATGCTATTCAAAAATGCTTCAATTTTAAACTGATCCAGGAATCGATGATGTTCATCTGGATAAGTAAGCTGCACCAAATGTTTAATCTCATTTGCCTTCTGCACCCGGGCGCGTAACATCATTCTATAGAGATCTCTTTTATGCTCGCCGCCGTACGTATTCGAGGCAGCTGCACCTTTTAAGGCGAGAATTGGCTCAATAGCTTTCTCTTCATTGTTCCATCAGTTTTGGTGAACTTAAACGCGTTAAACGATGCGCTAGCGTCATAGCTTGGGGTGTTTATCTTGCTGGAGTTTGCATAGATGACTCTTACCGGTCCTTCTCGAATATGGAGGTCGTCCATTTTCGTTTTTAGTTCCTGTTATTATCTGTCCATTTTTTTTCTTAGGCCAGACAATTTTTCGTTAAAATCTCTGACTCTCTGTTTCACAGCTTCTACTCGTTTGGCGAATATTTCTGATATTTCTTGAAATATCTTGTTTACCTCAGAAGTTTTTCTCCGTTGGCTCTAAAGCTTTCTTGAATTGCATACATTTTCGTACTGTTGATTCTAGAGCTTTTTTGAATGACATCAAAAAGTTTGTCATTTGTGGCATCAATTTTCACGCTGTTGATTCTAGAGCTTTCTTGAATAACATCAAAAAGTTTGTCATTTGTGGCATCAATTTTCGCGCTGTTGATTCTAGAGCTTTCTAGAATAACATCAAAAAGTTTCTGATTTGTCATCATATCCGCAAGTATTGAATCTAAGCTTACATTGGTGTTTGTTCATGTGTTATATATCTCAACCATTTCTTTGCCTCCAAATTCGTATATCCCAATATCGATGTCACGCTGCTTGAATTCATCAATCAACCTCCGTTGCAATTCCGCCTCATTCCCTGTTGTTGGTAGATCGAACTTATTTAGTTTCTTCGTTAGCTGCTCAACTTTTAATTCTTCCAACTTCATTGTAGTATATTTTTTTGGCAATATCACTTGTAACACCAGTTGTCACGTTTATACCTTTTATAAATGTTTTGTTGTTACTGAGTTCTTTATTACAAAATAACACCAGATTTTAGAGTTTTTAAATTAATTAAAAGTTTATTTACTTTAACTACACACAAACTAAGACTTGTACGTTGGCACTACAGAACAATTTACTAAAGATGCAAGTCTTTACTTTACGAGGTTTATGTTTTAACTAATTAATTAACTAAGATGTTGTCTTTTATACTTGCCCGCTGGATGCTAGACCTCTAAACAATATTTTTCCTTCCTTTGTGCGACATTTTCCTGTTGTTATGCTATTCATACAATGCGTAGGCGCCTGTTGGCCTGTGTATATTTTTTGTTGATATGCTGTTAAAGTTTCTTCCTGGAATTTATTTTAAGATAGTTGTTGTTGTCTTGTGTGTATAAGTTTTCTTAGAAAACTATGCATTTAGTAAACAGCATACCAAGTTGTTTACTTTATTACTTAATTATTTTCTTTTAAAATTTAAGCAAGACGCATCCGCAACAATATTCTGATAGTACTAAAACTATCTTTTCTCTTTAAAAATTAGTACAAACATTTTTTAAATAAATTTTCTTAAATTTTGAAATTAAAAATACGTACACTTAATTGGGATTGTCAAAATTTTTAATTTTATTTGATGGGACACTCCGATAGTGAATTCTAGTAACTCTGCAATATTTTCGTACTAATCCACATTGCTGATTAATATTAATATATGCACTTTATATTTTTTACAGTTGGAATCCGAACTCACGGTATTAATATTCATGAAAACACTCATCTCCAATGGATGTCGGAACATTTAAGTTATCCAGATAATTTCCTGCATTTAATAATTTTATATAAAGAGTGTTAATATTTGACTTCCGTTAATTAGTTACTTAGTTTAAAACAAATCTAAGACACTATTACTAATATATTTAATTCTTGATGTAATAATTTCAATACTAAATAAAATACGAAAAACCATTTACTCTTATTATTTTATTTGGAATAAAATTGGAAAATTTAAAATTTTATCTGTTGCCCTCACAGAAACCCTTCCACGCTATTAACGATAGTTTAAAAAAAACTAACAGTAGCATAATATGACAACGACTTATGGCTTCGATAAAATTAAAAATTCTTTTTCGTCAGAAGAATCAATCCTAGTATTCCCTTATTTTGAGAAAAAATTCTATATGACAACGGACGCATCTAATTGTGCCCTGGGTACTGGCTTAGAATAGGGCGTTACGCATATTACATTTAAATTTTAAACCTTGAATAAGACCAAGGAATACTACGCAACAAGTGAAAAAGCAATGCTATAGAATGGTACTTTAAAGCGCTGACAAATAGAAACACACACGGCAAAATTAAAATTTCATAAAAAATGCGGGAAGAACACAATTATGAAATCTTTGAAATCCTACAAGTAAGAGTATTGAACAAATTTATAAAACTTTATATTTAAATAAAAGGGATTGATATTCGTAATTAAAATCTCGAAGAAGTTTTGCTAATACTTTATAACGCCTTATATTGAAAAAAAAATGTATTGAAGAGTATTAAAATTGTAGACTCGCAGTAATTCAGTGGCATATCTTTCATTTTTCGAAGAGGGTGGGTTCGCCCAGTGAATGAAGGCTAAAGACGAGTATGAATTTTTCAAATCCAATGATGCCCTTAGTTAACTTTTGTTATAGCTTGACCATAACAGTAATGTAACACCATGTTCAAACGGCAAAATGAACCTCTTGTTTCGCTCTCTGAACCACAATAGCGAACCGTGGTGTTCATACGACTTGTTTTTTGTGTCGTTTTGACATTTAACTATTGTTAATATTACATGCACACCCATAAATATTTCGCGCGAATTTTGATTGTTTAAAATGGACAAAATAGCTATATTCCATATATTCATTTTTAAGTATACTTTTTATTATTTTTATATGTACATATGTATGTTTATTTTGCACTTTTTGTTTTGATTTATTCATTGCTCACAGTTTTTGACAAATAGTGCACTATTTGTTTGATAAACAAACGATAACTTATTTTTAAAACTGGAGAAGACAGTATTTTATCGTGTTTCTCTTATATTTTTGTACGGTGAACCATGTTGTTTTAATCAAGAGAAAGAGAGATTCGATATTTGCTGCCCGTTTGAAGATAGTGTAAGTCAACTTGTAGTAACACATTCCTAGGGATAGGTTTTTGCCAAAAAATTCTGACAAGCTGGGCTTCTATTACTCTATGGTTAAAGCACTTAAGTTTATTTGAAGCCAAATTAACGCAATTATTTTTCCGCCTAGAAATAAATGCAAAATTTAAACCTGTACAGAAATTCATATACGAAATTATAATAAATTTTTGAAATGTATATAAAACGCTTATTAAATATTTAGTGGTTTTCTTTCTTTACAAAGCGTTCATATATTTGATGTATTGACATCTCTAACGTTTTTTTGTAAAAACATAAATAAATTTAAGAGGAAGCTACAATGGTGTTCGTATTATGTTAAAAAACGAGACCTGACACTTTATCAGGAACTGACACTTGTACGAAATTTACAAAATGATATTTTACAAAACTTTCGGTACAATATAAGTAGAGAAGGAAACTGGATGGATATAATATCGAAGGCGACTTCGAAATGGCCATGTTTAACCACCAATTAGTTACTTACCACCCCATTGACTTGTGACTGCGCAACTGCCTAGAAATATTATAAGTACTAAATGTTGTGATCGAAATTCTAATCTCTCTCGAGGAGGAAAAAAAATAAATAAGAAAAAGTAGCTATTGATTGGATTTTAATCTCTAACGCTTATTTGCTTCATTCAAATAACTGTATTTTATAAGATGTTTAAATATTTCAATTATAGTTCAAGAGTTTGCAAATAGTTAACAATAGCAGTTAACAAAGTCAACTATAACATAATAGGAAAATAAAGATTGTATTTATTTTTACCAATAAATCGTTTATCGCTAAACAATTTTTACATATAAATTTTTAATTTACACGTTTTATGTTATGTTCCTCAGATACAAAATTAACATTCACATTACTTTCCAAACAAATTTGAAACAATTTCTTTAACATTAAATAAAAATTAGAAAATTATAAATTTTGTGGTCGCTACAACTGATACAAGACAACGTTACGTTATTCAAAGCACAATATTTTAGAAAAAAAAACGCTACTCTAGAAGAAGAAGTCAGCATAGAAACCGTAAAAAACAAATATTATTTTGCGTATAGTACCCTCCTCAAATGTCTCTCTAGGGCTAACGATCTTCTAGATTCTTTATAAACTTATTTTAATAATTCCGACAATAATGTAAATTATATTGCTGTCGAAAAAATCTGTCATCTGCTTAAGAAGACCTAAGGAGAGTCTCACGAAATTGTAGGATCTTGTCCCTTTACAAATGTTGGTTTTCAGATGGCACGGAAGATTTTAGAAGATTGCTATCAAAACAAAAGGGTAGTCATAAATGCGCAATTAAAAACTCTTTTCGGTTTTTCACATATCCCTAAGGAGTCAGACCCTAGGATTAAACCCTCCAAAGAACGATACACAATTGTGTCACAAGATTATCCTTGCTTAACAAGTTCCTAAGAAAACGTGTGGAAAAGTCATTTCCACACCTTGGAGTCCGTAAGTTACGTCTGCTCATTCTACACTTTTCAGAATTCAAAAACAGTACAGAACTCCAAAATACTGTGATTCGCGAAAGGTAAATACTTTTCACACGAACTGTTTACGAAACTCAAAAACGGTATACTAACTGATTTGCCACATCACATGTGTATAAGAAATGTAATATGTTTGTTTTATTTGCAAGCAAAAACGGTAATGACGTTTTAAGATGGTCCACTTAAATTCTTAGTGGACCATCTGCAGGTATTCCCTATTATTAGGTACCCCATGATCAACCCACTACGTTATCTGAAACGGCTATGATTTGCCGAACTTAATTCTTCTTGGAACAGCGGTAGTTGGTATTAGCGTAGCAAATTTTTGCATACTTAGAGTGCTTTTTGACCCGGAATCAAAAGCATCCTTAATATCAAAATCTATTCGCTACCCTCCAGAGTTTTCCAAACTAATATCGTAGGTCTGCCCAGCAGTCGCTGCAACATCAACTCAAACCTTCTCTATGCAGATCAAATCACCGCTTAAGTATCTTTCAGTACCGAGGTTAAAAGAAATTAAAAATTACCTGCCTGAGTTCTCTGGTTCATTTATGGACAATATTCTTCTCGTATAGACCTACTATTTAGAAGCGATATCTTCACGAATATTATTCGATCATTTGTTGAATCGTCTTGAGCAATCTCGAAATATTGGTTTGGCAAAAAGTAAAAATCACTATTTCGCAATAATATGGAAAGAAGAATATTTCAAGAAACTGCACAAAAATAACAAATAGCAGTACTTCGAACGTGATTTCCCCCCCAACGATTTAGTTGTAATAAAAGCCGAAATTTACCCGCTACTAAGGGGTAATTAAGACGAATCGAAAAGGTTATACCTGGTTCTGGCTCTAAAATATGCGTTGCACAAGTTCATACATCGCGCGATATAATAGTCAGGCAAATAGTTACACTCATATTGTTACCCTCAAAATACAGATAACTAAGATATATTCTTTCTACTTACAGTCACCACCTCGTCGTCTAAAAACCAATCTTAAAAATCCCGAGGATGAGTCAACCATATCACCAAGAGCCAACCTTCAAACATCTACGCGGAGATATAAAGATTGTCGCTATTGTGACAAAGAACACCCTAGCGGAGATGATTTCGTTTTCGAAAACTCTCGGTTCAAGCCCGACATTTTGGAAACAGAAAAGTAAATCACATCAAGACAAGCGAAACAGTTCAGTTCCTCACCAACTCAATCACCACCATTCTTATATGCTTTCGGTTTCACAACCAGCGAACTATTCACAAATGGCAGCTTCATCAAATGGTCCACCCACAATTGTTACTAATGTCAATTTCAACTCTTAATTAAAACTTATAAATAACAGCATTTTTACAATGCCTTTCTTACTTATTTGTTACTATTTTGAGTTTCTTTAAGAATATGTGAAAACTTTGCAAATGAATTATAGCTATATTACTTTAAGATCTTAAACATCTTGCATCGTTTGCATCAATTTGATTGATTTATTATTAAATTGAACTACAAGAAAATTTCTAGATGCAATTTAAAACCCGGCCAACAAGATATAAAAATTTAACCCCCTCATAAAGTTCAAAAATAAAATTTGATTTAGGTGTAATAAAATGAAATGCCCATTTTTTTGAACTTATGTAACTTAAAAAATATTCAAAATATTACATTAAAATTTGGACCCGTAACCTTACTTTGGTAAAGTCATTAGATTTTTTAAGTTTAAAAAGTTTCTTGGTTTTGAATATGCTAAATAAAAAAAATATGATAAATAAAAATCGTCAGAAATTAATTGTTATTATTCAAAGAAGTTGTATTAAAAAACAGACGCAAAAGTAGAAAAAAGGGTCAAGGCTAAAGGGTTAAGCAAATTATAAAAATAGCAAGCAAAGAATGGTCGCTTAAAAACTAACAAGTTAAATTTGAACCACTGTCAGTGTAGAAAAATACTTGCAAACAGAAGACAAACCGATTGTTTCAATAATTGTTTTATTAGATCTGTCGAAAATTTAAAGAAAGAAATTAATATTTGGATTTTCGAAACTTTATAACAATTATCCTGTCTCTTTTTTCTGGAAATATTTTTGCAAACAACATCTTAAACGTTATGCGAGCAATAAAGAAAATAAAAGTAATTTTGTAAAGAATTACTCAGAAATAATTGCCCCAATATTGTTTGATCTTTTCAATAAAATGTTATAGACTAATGTGCATCCTGAAGCTCTTAAGAGCGATATCTACAAAATTTTATAAGAAATTAGTATAAGAAAACTGAATTGTTTTTGACTGATTTTTGATTTTTAGAAATTATTTGTTTTAGAGGTTAAAATTTTTTCTAAATTCTCTTTTTTAATAGAGCATAACTTCTAAAGTTCGTTAGGGAATATAAAAACATT
This sequence comes from Trichopoda pennipes, assembly GCA_030448955.1. NCBI lineage: Eukaryota > Metazoa > Arthropoda > Insecta > Diptera > Tachinidae > Trichopoda > Trichopoda pennipes. Next base: position 246,858 of record JASKUP010000097.1, read on the forward strand.
ACCACCGTGTCATAGTTCTAAATGTCCCCTAGACGCCTATACCCCATTGTATACCCGGCACGATCCGACCGTGAGCACCAGAACAATTTTTCTGACACAAGGTCGAACATTGTTTGCAAAATAGAATTAGAAAATGGAATTATTTTTTTTTTCTGTTTTGCTATTTTGTAAGCATTTTTTTATTTTTTAAATCGCCTTTATGAGAGATGCTGTTTAGATGAATATGCGTATTTTTAGAAAGAAAACAAACATTTTTAGTTACTTTCAAAGGCATAAACAGTTGCGTACTTGCAATAACGTAAATTGATTTGCACTGATTGTAAAATAGTTTTTTGTTTTCAAATTGTTAAATTGCCCTGGAGCATATTCTTAACTTGGGTTATGATTTGGATTTTGGTCCGTTAGGTGAAACAGTGAGAAAAAATAAGAAACTGACGAAAAAAGAAACCAAAAAAAAACAAATTGAAGAAAAATATTTAGAAAAAGACCGAATTATCGATCAGCCAAAGCAAGGAGAAGGGAACACAAATGAAACTGCAGCACCTATCACAGGAGTAGATTTGGAATTAATAAGTTCTAGCATGCAGCAGAAAGATAAATGCAAAAAAAATTGTAGAGTATGCCAAAATTGTAGAGTATACAACGAAAAATATTCTTGGAGATATATGTCATCCACAGTTCGTAAAATGTTGTACCATGGGGAACAAATAATTCAACACGATATGCTACCAATATGAGATCTATCTGAAGAAGCTAAAGAAAAACGAAACAAAGACTATAGACTCTTTCGTGAGCATAACACAAGAAAAACTTCTAGATATTGTACTTATGAAGACTTGATTGTTATTTTATTATGCACACCAGATCCCTATATGTCCAATATCCGGCAAAAGTGGAAAACTACTTCTATTGAAGTAGACGTAGAAGCTAAACTGCTTCTAGAAGATAAAAGTCAAGATTATTTAGAAGAAATACTTACTAAAGTTGTTTAATTAATAGTCATTTTTCCAAACACAAGAGTTATCTGTACAATTTTTACAATTATTTGTATAATTTTTTGTACATTAATAAAGTAATAATCAATTTGCAACAAAAGTTCACATATACCAGTAGTATTGACGTTTATCTAAAGTAAATTTTTTATGTTTGCTACTTACTGAGCTAATTTTTAACTTAAAATGTTTCAAAAAACCAATCTTTGGCCTTCGTACTAACAATTTCACGGTGGCCAAAACTTGGCCCTATCTGACTAAATTAAAGTTTTTTATAAGTATAAGACTTTATGTAAAACACACTCTTTGAACAAGTTTTAATACTTTACTTTCGTACCAAAAATCAGCTAAAACTTAGAATGAATTTTTAAACCTATCACAACTATTTTTCTAACCGGTCGATTTTAAATTTTGTGACGACAAAAGTCCCAACAGGTCGTTTTTGTGTCCACATGAAAATATGTAGCAGAGGGAGGTCTCACTTAGAATTTCGCATTTATGTTTACATCTACATTGTTTTCTCTCTTTTATTAATATTTACTGAAATGAATTACTGTTTTGTTAGTTATAAGCATTGTGTTTTGAATGTTACTTGAATTTCTTATTTATACTTACACCTAAGATCACATACATTGTTTTTTCTCTTTTATTAATATTCACTGGAATGAACTATGTTTTGTTAGTCATAAGCATTGTTTTTAGTTAATACTGGAATATATCATGTACATATAAGAGCATATACATTGTTCTGTCTTTAGTCGTTTAGGAATTGCCAAGAAGGTAAGACACGATTGTTGAATAAGGAAGGCATCGGTTTAGGGATACCAATCTGATACCGTCATTCGTTCCCACTTTCTTGAGCGGCTGCAAGAATCGGGGGAAGACTCGAGTCACTGGAGAGCTTGGACACAACAACCAGTGACTCTCGGCTTTCCACGATTGGCAGCGAACGGCTACCGGTTAGGGCGTTTCTTAGAAAGCGTTCTGGTCAAGTAAGGAAGCGAGATCTCGCATTTGATTCGGAAAATAGGAGTCTTTTGTTATGATTATTATTACGTAAATATAATTTGTAATAAGTGAGGGAAAAATCAAATTGTTAATTTTATCCACAAGAAAAAAAAAAGAAGAATAAAAAGAAAAGAAATTTTAATTAAAAATAATTAAAAGTGTTTCCTTACACGGAGAAGCAGGAGCCCATAGCCGTGCAAACACGCACAACTCGGTGGTGGTGGTTCTGGTCAGATTGGGTACAACAGTCAGACCCACCACTCACTGAGGGCCACGCGTGGGAGTACTGCAGCTAAGGGAGTGACGGTGAACCTGGTCAGATTGGATACAACAGTCAGGTGCACCGTCCTCTACCCTTGAGCTAGGCAGTCGAAGCCGGATTGGGTTCCAACCCCCTCCAAGGAGATAGACTTCGACACTGGCCACCGCTGGGCTACCCCAGCAACCAGCGGGAACGTGTCGTTACATTGGCGCCCGAGCAGGGACATAATTTATACTCCCGTGAATAATTGTATATTTTTTTTTGCAATTATTTTCATAATTTATTATACATAATTTTTTTTTTATATATACTTCTTTTTTTTCCGTACAAGACGAACAGGGGAGAGAGGATAATATATATAGCTACAGAACACTAATAATTTTTGTGTTAATTTATATTTAACTTAATAATTAAGAAGGAGAAAACGAAGACACCAAACATGAAAACGACTGAGCCAGCACCAGACGCCCTTTCACCACTCCCACGGAGTCCACTACCCGATACACACCTAACCAATCTTCCCAACCAGGCCGTGTCTAGTCCCAAACGGGAATTGCCCATTCCACCTAGCGGGCGAGGGGACGAAGTCTCACCCCGTGGAGAAAACCGGTTAGCGGCTATAGAAGTGGTACGTAAGTGGGGGCTGAAATACGACGGGGGCAAGAACCCTTTGGACTTTGTCGAGCGGGTAGAGGAGATGGCCGGAATGTATGAAATCCACCTAGACACTGTTGTACGCATGTTGTTTGAGCTATTTCGAGATAAGGCACTCGGCTGGTTCCGAAACAACAATCAGCAGTGGGAACGATGGTCGCGATTCAAGGAAGATTTTTTAAACTTCTTCCTACCGCCGCGGTATTTCGAGAGACTGGAAGACGAAATCCGAAAGCGAACACAAAGGCCGCGGGAAAACTTCAAGGACTACGTACTGGCGCTCCAGGACCTGATGCGTCACGCCCGATTGAGTCAGGCAGAAAATCTCGAAAGAATCTTCCGCAACTCACTCCCCGATTACCAAAGATACATTCGGAGGAAGGATTTTGGTACACTGGGCGATCTGATTAACCTCGCAGCTGATCTGGAGAGCATCCCCAATAATCCACATCCAGGACGGGGCGAACATCATAGAATGGTGGATGGAGGCCACGCTGACACATGCGCACGAGCCGGTCAACGATCCGGGGGGCTAACAACCCCGACCAACCTGGTGTGGGAACAAGAGAAACTCACGGCCGTAGTCCTTATCGGGAGGCAGCTAATCCCCGCACTGGTGGACACCGGGGCTACTCGCAGCTTCATCGCACCAAAGGTGGTCAATCGCATGTTTAAACAGCCCCAGTTGATAAATCGGAATATGGAAGTATTATTGGCGGATGGATCGAAGAAGCAATCATCCTGGGCATCGATTTTTTAAGGGCTTTTAACACCACCATTACCTGCGCGGGTTTGATAGCCGCACCTGAGCGGGCACCTGATAGAAACCCGGGAACCAGAATCATAAATAACCAGGTAAGCAAAAGACCCCCTTTAACCAGTTCGAGAACATATCCGATTAAGCGGGTCGGGGCAGAGACGGCCATACCACAAAGAATTACGCAGTTTTTGAACACCGAACTGCCAAAGTTCCAAGGAGTGAAGGGCCTATCCTCCATAGCCAGCCATCGCATAGTGATGAGAGATGACCGACCGATCAAGATAAGATACAAACCACGGAACCCAGCCATGCAGGCTATTATCGATGAGGAGGTGAATAAATTATTAGAACGCGGATGCATCGAACCGTCGTGTAGCCCATATAGCTTCCCTATCACCCTGGTCAAGAAGAAGAATGGCTCCTGGCGTACGTGCATGGATTTCCGCCAGTTAAATGCCCGTTCAGTTCCGGACGCCTACCCCCTACCCAGGATTGACACTATCTTGGACCGGTTGCGTAATGCGAAATACATTAGTAGTCTTGACTTAAAAGATGGCTACTGGCAAATTCCGATGGAGGCAGACAGCAAAAAGTATACAGCATTTGGAGTCGCCGGACGAGGCTTGTTCCAATGGCGTGTTATGCCTTTCGGACTGCACTCGGCCCCTGCCACGTTTCAAAGGGCTCTGGATAGTGTAATAGGGCCCGAAATGGAGCCCCACGCGTTCGCTTATCTCGACGACATAATTGTAGTTAGCAGCACTTTTGAGGAGCATGAGGCAAATCTGCGCGAAGTATTCCGACGATTGCGGTTAGCGAACCTGAGGATCAATCCCGAGAAATGCGAATTTTTTAAATCAGAAACGAAGTACCTGGGACACGTGGTGACCAGCGAGGGAATCAAGACGGACCCCGATAAAATCGCAGCAGTCACCCAAATACCCCCGCCAACTAACGTTAAGGAAATCAGGCGATTCCTGGGTGTCACATCCTGGTACCGACGATTTGTGCCGAATTTCGCGGAGATCTCCCAACCACTGACGCAATTGCTTAAAAAGGACAAGCACTGGAAGTGGGGAGAGCAACAACAGCGCGCGTTCGAAGAATTAAAATTGAAATTAACCAGTGCACCGGTCCTCACCTGCCCCGATTTCAGCAGACCATTTTCATTGCAAACCGATGCAAGTGATTTCGGACTGGGCGTAGTGCTCACCCAAGAAATTCATGGCAACGAACGCGTGATAGCCTATGCGAGCCGGCATCTAAACCAGGCTGAAAAGAACTACTCAGCCACCGAAAAAGAGTGTCTGGCAATTGTATGGGGTATTCGGAAAATGCGAGCCTATCTGGAGGGCTATAAGTTCCAAGTGATAACCGACCATCTGTCGCTGAAGTGGCTGAATTCTATTGATAATCCCACGGGGCGACTGGCAAGATGGGCGTTAGAACTACAGCAATACCAGTTCTCAATCAGTTATCGGAGAGGAAAACAAAATGTGGTCGCCGATACACTATCGCGTCACCCGCGAGTTGGAGTCAATTTGGCCCAGGCCCAACCACCTAGCACTTGTCCGTGGCTTGACGATAAAGTGGCGGCTGTCCGCCAGAGCCCGGAACATTTCGCAGATTATACCATCGTAAACGGCCAGCTCTACCGGCACTTTAATCGAGAAATTAACGACGAAGATGCTACCCCCTAGAAGCTGTGTGTTGCCACGCCCCTAAGATTACAGGTGCTGAACGAAACTCATGACCAACCGGCCGGCGGTCACCTAGGTACTCAAAAAACCCTGAACAAGGTTGCCAGCCGTTACTATTGGCCCGGCATGGCCCGAGACGTGAGAAACTACGTGCGACGTTGCGAAACGTGCCAGCGGTATAAAACCGCCCAACAACTCCCGGCAGGAAAAATGTTGTCACGCATCCCGGACGAACCGTGGTCACTAGTATGTGCCGATTTCATGGGGCCACTGCCCAGAACCCGACACGGACACACCATGCTGCTCGTTTTCGTGGACAAATTTTCCAAATGGGTCGAATTGATCCCGGTACGTAAGGCCACAGCGGAAGTTGTAGTAAAAGCGGTCAGGGAACGAATAGTGTCGCGGTACGGTGTACCAAAAACTCTACTCACTGACAATGGTACGCAATTTTCATCACGAGTGTTAAAACAATATCTACGTGAACTAGGAGTAAGCCAACAATTTACTGCTCCTTACACGCCGCAAGAGAACCCCACCGAACGGGTCAATCGCACACTCAAAACCATCATCGCACAACTCGCCAGAAACCAACACAACACCTGGGACGAGCTGCTGCCCGAGATAATGCTGGCACTAAACACGAGCACATCGGAATCCACAGGCTATTCACCAGCGTACCTGACCCAGGGAAGGGAACCCAGACTGCCACGTGCCTTGTACGACAAAGTAACTATTGGTACCGGAGCTCGAAGGGTGAAGCCAGAGGAGCGTGCCACCGAACTGGAACAGATTTTTAAAATAGTCCGGCATAATTTGGCAGAGGCCACGCAGAAACAGGCACAACACTACAATTTACGCCGGCGTAGCTGGAAACCGTCAATAGGAGACCAGGTCTTAGTCCGACTTCACCCGCTATCAAAAGCCGCCGATAACTTCACCGCTAAATTGGCCCCGAAATTTGGAGGTCCATACGTCGTACGAGGATTCGTATCCCCCGTCATAAGCGAACTTAGCACAGTAGACAGTAGCGAACGGCGCACAGCCCATATTAGCGAATTAAAGCCATTCGTGCAGGCAACACCACTAACCCATTGTTCTATCTTGAACTCTTTTGGATCACGTGGGCAGCCCAACCAAGTGCGAATAGTGCCTATGGACCGGTACGCCAACCGCAGGAGGGGGGCAGTGTGACGACAAAAGTCCCAACAGGTCGTTTTTGTGTCCACATGAAAATATGTAGCAGAGGGAGGTCTCACTTAGAATTTCGCATTTATGTTTACATCTACATTGTTTTCTCTCTTTTATTAATATTTACTGAAATGAATTACTGTTTTGTTAGTTATAAGCATTGTGTTTTGAATGTTACTTGAATTTCTTATTTATACTTACACCTAAGATCACATACATTGTTTTTTCTCTTTTATTAATATTCACTGGAATGAACTATGTTTTGTTAGTCATAAGCATTGTTTTCTCATTTACATCTAAGCTCATATACATTTACATCTAAGATCACATACATTGTTTTTTCTCTTTTATTAATATTCACTGGAATGAACTATGTTTTGTTAGTCATAAGCATTGTTTTTAGTTAATACTGGAATATATCATGTACATATAAGAGCATATACATTGTTCTGTCTTTAGTCGTTTAGGAATTGCCAAGAAGGTAGGACACGATTGTTGAATAAGGAAGCGAATGTCGGCATCGGTTTAGGGATACCAATCTGATACCGTCATTCGTTCCCACTTTCTTGAGCGGCTGCAAGAATCGGGGGAAGACTCGAGTCACTGGAGAGCTTGGACACAACAACCAGTGACTCTCGGCTTTCCACGATTGGCAGCGAACGGCTACCGGTTAGGGCGTTTCTTAGAAAGCGTTCTGGTCAAGTAAGGAAGCGAGATCTCGCATTTGATTCGGAAAATAGGAGTCTTTTGTTATGATTATTATTACGTAAATATAATTTGTAATAAGTGAGGGAAAAATCAAATTGTTAATTTTATCCACAAGAAAAAAAAAGAAGAATAAAAAGAAAAGAAATTTTAATTAAAAATAATTAAAAGTGTTTCCTTACACGGAGAAGCAGGAGCCCATAGCCGTGCAAACACGCACAACTCGGTGGTGGTGGTTCTGGTCAGATTGGGTACAACAGTCAGACCCACCACTCACTGAGGGCCACGCGTGGGAGTACTGCAGCTAAGGGAGTGACGGTGAACCTGGTCAGATTGGATACAACAGTCAGGTGCACCGTTCTCTACCCTTGAGCTAGGCAGTCGAAGCCGGATTGGGTTCCAACCCCCTCCAAGGAGATAGACTTCGACACTGGCCACCGCTGGGCTACCCCAGCAACCAGCGGGAACGTGTCGTTACAATTTTTATACCTTAAACGAAATCCTATGATCTCACCTAGTAGACAAAAGAAAACACGTATTAAAATTACGATCCGTTCAAAAGTTATATATTTTTGACCGCCTTTTCGTAAAATGGTCTACTGTGCGACGTTCAATTTAGTTTTAGGCAAGGTTGTGATGCTTAAGGTTCAGTTTTAAATGTATCGCAATATATTTGTAAAGGTTTGTATGACGGTTTCAGTGGGGCTGTAAGCATTATCATAAATTTCTCAAAAGCGTTTGATTTTGTTGATTATCAAATACTAATTGACAAATTATCGCTTTATAGAGTTAAAGGCAATATGTCCAAGCTAATGAAAAGGGTAGTTTCATTGGTTTTGTAAAAGGAAGTAAGCTAGGTTTACTCTTATTTTTCATATTGTTACGAAGATGCTTGATTTAAGTTTAAAAAAAAATAATTATCAGTAAAAAAGTAAACGAAATGACATATTGAGTATTTCGTAGATTCTAAAAAATATTGTATACACAAGTCAACAACAACATGCTTATTAAAAATTCCAGCAAACAAATAGAAAGACAAACAACTAACAACAACTATATTTGCTAATATTGAAATAGAATTTTCTTGTATATGCGGGGTAAGCTCAAAACAGAATATAAACACCATCCATCTGTTGAAATAAAGGTAGTTTGAATGCAAACGTTGTCGAGTAAGACATAAAGATAATAAAGCAGGCTTTAGGCGTTAAAGTCATTAAGTTACCTTCGTGTATTTTTCTGTGTATAACGCTAATAAGTAATATTTTGCAATAAGAACTCTAAAGATGAAACAATTATTAAAACGATAAACGTAACAACCTGTGTCAGATGTAAAATTGCAAAATAAAAATAAATTTAAAAAACAAGTAATTTATAATTCATCGGAATCATTTTCAATCTAAGCAATTTTATTTCGTGCTTGATTCCGTTAAATAAATATTTCGTGATATTCTCATAAAACATTTATTCAAATAAAAATATTTGAAATGTATTGTAATGGCGGAGAGCACATCCATATTGCAATTTCGCTATTGCTCAAGTAGCTCATCAGTGAATTTTACCCCAATATTGTATAGAAAAAACCTAAGAGTCTTATATCCAAAGCTAAACTGATTCTATGAGAATTTTCATAACATCAACATAGCATAGACAGCAAGACACAAAAACACTTCTATACAAACACTACAAAACATATCAAAACAATAAAAAAAACATTGTTTATTTTCAATCATTTCTACATAAGGGTTTCTATTGGAAACCATTCATATTGTTACGAATATGACTTGCTTAAGATTTAAAATAAAATAATTAAGCAATAAAGCAAACTACTGGTAACAAACTGCGTAGAAGTTTATACACACACAACTACAATTGGATATGTTGTTTACTAACTGCCTGGTATGCAAGAAAAAAAATACATGTATGCTGTTTACCATCTAAACGCGCAAGACAAAAACTAATTTTACAAAAACAAATATACATGTTGTTTACTATCTGCGTAGTTTTCTAAGAAATAAATCCCATCAGAAATCTTATCAGCATAAAAACAACTATACACATTATGAGGGCATAATGGTGACCTTGCAACGCAAGTACGGCGGGAGAGAACTATACAGATTGGAGTTACGAGGCAGGATGCAAAAGGCAAATGCGACGCTGCAAGATTTTGCCATGGGGATTGAACGTTTGGTGCTGCTTACTTATTCAGGTGAGCATCCTCCATTCCTGGATCAGTTTAAAATAGAGGCATTTGTAAATGGCATAAGAGATCCAGATATTAAATATGCAGTTTGTGCAGCGCAAAAAGCTTCCTTCACCGAAACAATCTCGTACGCGCTGGCCCAGGAGACCGCCAAAGATATCTCAGAGCCACAAGTCTACAAGGTAGAACGATTTGAGGCTGATACGGAAAGTTACGGAGAGAAATACTGGAAAAAAGAAGTAAGTCGCGTGGAGAATGCTTTAACTGCGGCAAGGCCGGGCATTTCCAGCGCAACTGCAGGTCTGTTAAGAAAAGATCGAGATCGGCTTCACCTCCAAGGGACAACAAACGGGCAAACAACACCAAATCACACGAGTCACCGTTAAACTAAAACGAGCTAGCACTGAGGGGCAAGAGCTAGCTCCCACAACTGATGGCCCCGCAATCCACATTTCCATCATGTAACAGAATAATAATAACCTTACTGTCTGCGGGTTGATCAATGGAAAGAAGCAAGTCCTCACCATAGACACAGGAGCATCTCAGTCCATAATAAGGCCCGATTTAATTTAAGGGGCAGTGGAACCGTTAAAGAATGTACAACTGCCCACCGTAACTGGGGATTCAGCCATCGAGACCCTTAAAACAAGCACCCAGAAGTGTTCCCCTTGCAAAACATAACAAGGTCAAAGAACTGATTAACGAAATGGAGCGGAACAGAGTCATTGAGCCATTTTCGAGTGCATGTAGCTCGCCGATAGTGCTAGTAAAGAAGAAAGAAAGATGGCAGCACCCGATTTTGCGTAACTCAATGATGTCACTAAAAAAGACATTTATTCGCTACCAAGAATTGACGACACCTTAGACACGTTGTCCAAAACAAAATGGTTCTCTACCTTAGACTTGCAGAGTGATTACTGGCAAGTGGAGATAGCCGATAAAGACAAGGAGAAAACTGCATTCAGCGCGAGCAATGGGTTGTGGCAGTTTAAAGTGATGCCATTTGCAATGCTCCAGCTACTTCTGAGCGCTTAATGGAACTGGAAGACCTGTTTAGTGTATCTGGATGATATAATCGTGATGGGAAATACTTTTGATGAACACCTCAAAAACCTGGGTGAAGTTCTCTAGCGTATAGCGGCTGCAGGATTTAAATTAAGTGTTAAGAAATATGCGCTGTTTCAAAAAGAGGTCAAATACTTGGGGCATCGTGTAACAACAGAGGGCGTATCAACTGACGAGGATAAAATGTTAGCAGTAAAGAATTGGACTCTTCCAAAAAATCTTCATGAGCTATGTAGTTTCCTGTGGCTTTGCACATACTACAGGTGATTCTTGCCGAACTTTGCTCAAGTGGCTGCCAGCTTGCATTAGTTGACCAGAAAATCGCAACCATACCACTAGAGTGGGGCAGCCGAAGAGGCGTTTCAGAAGCTAAAAGAGCTTTTGTGTACAGCACCAGTCCTCGCCTATTCGATAGCTGGACATGAATTTATATTGGATACAGACGCAAGCGGCTACAGAATAGGAGGAGTGCTTTCTCAGACGATTAATGGGGCGGAAAAAGTTATTGGTTACTATAGCAGACTATTTTTCAAGCCTGAAAAAAATTATTGCGTAACTACTTTTATTTTTATTCGACCTTTTTTTAAATTTAATTAAATATGAAATAATCTTTTAACGGTCTTTTTAAATAAAATCCTTAAATTATTTAAAAAGACCGTTAAAAGATTATTTTATATTTAATTAAATTATTGCGTAACACGACGGGAGCTTTTAGCCGTACTGGAGTATGTTAAACATTACCACAAATACTTATATGGACAACACTTTACCATAAGAAGGGATCACTCCGCATTACGGTGCTTGCTGTAGTTGAAAAACCCCGAAGAATAGCTGGATTGAACGTCTGCAGAGCTATGACTTCAGCATTGTGCACAGGGAAGGCGGAAAACACAACAATCCAGATGCCCTTTCAAGACGCCCAAGCAACGTAGAATGCAGGCACTGTACAAAAGTCGAGGAAAAGGACTCCATCATTGATGTGAGGCATTTTGTCATAAATTATATCGGCCAAGCTAGAGAACATAAGACCGGACCGTGACGAAATATCGGCAGATAGCCCGCTGACAAAATCATACTGGGCTCAGTGGAATAGCCTTTAAGTGGTAAATGGTTGTCTATGTCGAAATTGGGAAAATGCAGATAGAAAAACGGACTTAATCGTCTGGGTGTAACAAAAACATTGGAAAGGATAAAACAGTGATTTTACTGGATAGGCTGCTTACAATCTGTATCGGAATGGATAGCTA